>JAWWEN010015886.1:0-21293 GCA_035582955.1 Sycophila texana | reverse complement strand
AGTTCTACTTTGAAATATAAATTTTTCAGAAAATCGAATTTTTCCAAGTGCTTATACCATACCCCCCCCCCCTTAATGTGCGCGAATCTGCATGTTACACACACACACGCACACGCACACGCACACGCGCACGCGCGGACACACACACGGACACACACGGACACACGGACACGTATACGAGCGCGCAATTTATCGACAACACGCGGAGCACGCGGCCGTTATTCATTGCTCGCGCTGCGAATTTGGCGCAAATCCACCGCCGAGAGGTGCAGACACCGTTCCCACCCGCACTTCGCGCGATGACCGAGCGCCTATTTTCGTTCCGCCGCCGCGGAGAGGAGGTATTTGACGGATCAATCGCGCGCTCCATCGTAAATCGCCGCTTTTAACATCGCGCCTTTGACGTCGTGTCTCTGTCGGCCGTGCTTTCACGTACTTTATGCGAAGTAGGCTGCGCGATGTCTTCTATTTTGACATCCACCGCTAATAATTTCTTGTGTAAGTGTTACTTGTAATTGACGTTATCTTTATTTGCTACTCTCGGACATTTAAGCGGACTGGAAATTCATCGATTAAATTATGTTAAACCGAAACTAAAAAAAAAAACAGTTTTTTGGCTTCGCGATTTGCTTTCAGCGTGAAATCAAGGAAGCTGAGAGTTATCTTATCGGGAAAGTTGCTGAACTTCCGGACGTGCATTTTTCAAACGTCAGAGGGGGAAAACAAAGGAGGAAGTTAGGAAAAAGCTCGCTTGGGTTATGCACTTCCAGGCGGAGACTTGACTTGACTTTCCGAAATATCGGCGCGCTTCGCATGAATATCGCTTTGACGGGGCGTGATTTACGATCTCTCCGCTGCCGGACCGGAAGAAGGGCGCCGAGATTGATTGAAATCGAGGGGGGACGCTGTTCTCCACCTTTTTTTCCCCCTTCTTCCTTAACTTCCATGGCGAGAATTATTCACAGGACGTAAAAGTTCTTCGATCTTACGAGTAGGAGCTGACGGCTTTCGAGAAGGGGATGAGACTTGATTATTCTATTCATGCGACGAGGATCTTTTGGTAATCAGTGAAATCGTTCCACGACTCACTCCGCGATTTCCGTTCTCGGTAAATGGGGGAGTGTGCATATTGCGAGTGACAAATTCCCAGTACGACGTCAATTTGTATGCGAAGTATATTACGAATTAAAAATTACGTCATTGGGGAGAAAAACCGCAAAGCCGAACATCCTGTATACGCGAGCGACTCGACAATCTTTGTAGCGTAAAATTCAATAATCGTCGTCGTTTTGCAATGATCGCCGTGCAATTTACGTATATAACGACGTGTTCAATTATAAACACACGATCGGAGAAAGGCGCGTTGAATAACTGTCGGTAATAGGCGAAAAATAAAAAAAGAATAATTGGAACGTCGACCCCTTTCGCGGCTCACACGCGTTATTTCTCTCTCACTTTTTTTTTTTTTTTTTTTTTTTAAGCGATACTTTGCACCGCGATCGCGTTGTTAGAGCGAAATGGCGTGCAGTAAAGGAATTATTATCGGGAAAGGAGCGCGTAATGAGCGATGCAAATATAGAACGAATGTACACTGGCGTACATTCCTTTTTCCGCTGTGACGCTCACCGGTGGAAAAATAAGAAAAAATATGCAGCCTTTTTTTGCGACTCGCAAAGTAGGCAATTATCTTTCTTTTTAAAAATGCGTTCTTTTTCTTATCGCTAAATATGTGCATTCGCTTAGCGGCGGGCATCCATCGGCGAATCGTGCAAAATCGGTATGGTTTCCACATTTTCGCGGCAAGTCTCAAGGTATTCCCTCGGTAGGTCGCCGAATTCCCTTCGGACGTAGTACGAGAAAGTCGCATTTGCAAGGAGCGCGCGCCGACGAATAATGCGAGCGCGGGAGACCACGACTGGGACTTATAAGGAACCCCGGCGTGCGCTGCTCGCTGCAGAAAAATCCATCCTGCACGCTTGCGCGGCTCTCTCTTTGATCCCCCGGTCCGTGTTGCTCTCCTCTGCCCCCACCGCAGAAAACTCCGACCTCGGAAAAAAACCCAATCAGCCATTGCAACGCGAAACTTTCGGACGATTGAGCAACCAGAAAATCGGCGAACTGCTAAGTCCACGTCAGACCGAGAGCACAAAAGAGTCGCAGAAGATGAACTTCGACTGTTACATATTATGCAAGATCGTTCGACGAGTTAAGAAATTTATATGACTTCGGACTCTGATTCTCGGTAGGAGGCTCCTGCGATAAAAAGGAGCCTTGTGCAGCGCTGGAAACGGCCGGAGCAGGCGCATTAATTGATGCATCGCCGCGGCGTGTACCTTCGCCTCGATGTGACGCGAATGCGCGAGCCGCGCACCCATGCGCACTGTCATACGTGAAATTCCCCCGATGGCGCTTTCGATATGCGCAATAAATGTATCATTGTATCCTTCTCGGATTTATCTGCCCGCTGTGCTCTGAACACGTGTGGAATGTGGCTTACGGATCAGAAAAATAGGCATTATTATAACCGATTAATTGTCACCGCCTCCTTTTTATTTTTTTAATCGATACACTATACATTTCAGATAGGAAATAGCTCCTGCATTACGCATCGTCCATTATTAAATGCAAAATGCGTCATTTTCAGCGAGAATGCAATAGCTGAAGTGCGCTCGTTATATATAAAATGAACTTGTGCAAAATATCTAGAATACAAAAGTTTTTTTTTTTTAAATAATATTCTACGCCGGTACTTATCTGTTCAAACGTAACGTTACACGCGCGCAACATAAAAATAAAAAATAAACGAAAGAAACGCCCTCCGCGCATTTTTCACGGGGATCCCAGAGGAGCGCGACGCCGCGGCGATAAGCTCGCTCCACATAGCGCATAAAATTTCGCACTGTGCCCATTATCGCTCGCGCGTCAATAATAGCAAGCGGGGGAGGAGGGGGCGCGAGTAGCGCCGGGCGTCGACGGCCGCGCGAGCGAACGCCCAATTAGAGGCGGACGTGTAAACATCGCGTCGCAATATCGCGCCGTCGGAACGTAAGGAAAACAATGGCCGACTACGCGCGAGCGCGAATATGGTGCACGGAACGCGCGCGCAAACGACAACGCTATGGCAGATACGACCTCGTATCGCTAACGCGCGAGTAGTGGCGTCGGCGTCGGCGGCGCTTAATTATCTCAATCGACAAATATTTACTCCGGGCGAGTAAGGCGAACGCACGCGCACTGCTCCCTTCATTATGGTGTCGATTCACGCGAAATTCATTAGGAGAGGTTTCTTTTTAGTATACGTCCGCTCTCTCATGCTTTCGTACTTTTGTAATTGGACTGGTTAATCGGAATGAGGGGGACTTGAGTATATATGAACATATCCCAGTGTAAGCCATTGTTTTTTGCAGTTATAACTAAGATTAACGCTATCTATTAAGGCTATTTATATTTGTTGTAGAAAGAATTTTATTAGTTTAAAAAATATTTATCAATTTCGAAGCTTTTGAATGATGTATATATAATCCACAATAGGCGTAAAGTCGTAAAGTATGATGGATCAAGTTCTTTATGTTGCGAAGAATCTTGAAATGTCTCATATTTTAGTAATGCAGATATACAAAAAAGGATATGCAGATTTTTAAAGGCAAAAATCATTCTGTTGAGTTATTTAAAAAAGTTAATATTTTTTTGTAGCTTTTTTTTTAACAAAAAAATGTTACTGAATGCATTTGATATAAAAGATTTTACACAGTAGTAGCTTTTTATACACCGTGGGCTCGTTTATCCCCGTTCCCCCATACATTAACTTTTTGATTTATAAACCGATCGACTTGGCTCTCAAGACATGCGGGTACTTTTTTTATGAAAAGGTGACTCGACTAAAGAAATCATGGTTATTGACCTTTCGCGTACGTCTGTTACATAAAATGCCTCGTAAAAGCTTCGGTGCACTAAAGTGGACAATTAATTTTGCATAAGCCTCGTAAAACGTCGAAAAAAGGTACGTGAAGAGAGCGGCGAGAATGACTGGGACGTTTTTCTCTCGCGGCGCGACGTTTTAAAGCGCACTCGCTCTATGAAAAATTGACACACACAAGAGTGGTACAGCATCCACCCCGCGTAAAAGCGTCGGGCGCAAAGTGTGCGTCGTAAATCTCGGCGGCGGCCGGACAACAAAAGGCGAACGAAATCTCGCGACGAAGTCCCTTGAGGAGTTTAACACGAGAAACGTCGAGGAAAAATACCGATCTTCCACGCTGGTCGAGGGAAGGAGAATCGCCTTGAGAAGGAGCGCCCTCCCCTCCCCCACGGCTCCACTCCGTGGGCAATTTACATTCGCGAGCGCACGTGTGCTCCTCGCGTAATCTTCTCGTGCGTTTACGTCGATTCCCGCGCGGAAAACTGGTTGAATTACGATCGGGCGAGCTAGCGCGGAGCGGTGTATATCGCTGGATCTACCCGCCTCTCAGCGCTATTGTTGCTCGCTCGAATCCCCCTCCCTCTCCGATCCCCCGAGTTCGTCCGCTTTTTTTATTGTCCTTCCGGTCTCTCTTTTTCCCTTTACGAGCGCCGATAGCGGAGAAGTTTCGCTGGGGAGCGAAGGCTTTCGCCGGGAAGTCGACTCGCCGTTGGACCGGGCAATTCCGAAGCAATCTTGCAGCGGAGTGATTTCGGGAGCGAATGACTCACGTCGCTTTTGAATCTTTACTGTTGTTCTCGCTTGACTTCCAAATCAATTTCGCTTTCCCGATAATTTTGCGAAAAACATAAATGAGGGAATTAATTCTTTCAACTACCTGCCTGCGGTCTTCAGAAAATTTTTACGAGTTTTCTATTTGTGACTTAAAAAACGACTTAAGAGCCGGACTTCGCAGGAAGTTTAAGACCGAATAAAAAATAAAAAAGTTTCCAGCGGAACGCTCAACTCATGCAGAGAAAACACTTTTTTACTTTATCTGCGCTGCCATCCCCGCTCTGACTAAGAGGAACCAAGACACGCGAAGAAAATACTCGGAGGGGTAAAAAGTGTTGAGTTGCGGTCGCCCGGCTCGTGTACGTACGTGTACGAAAAGAAGGGGCGAAAGGAGAAAAAGCGATGCGGGCCAGTGTAAATCCTGCGGGGATGTCTCCTCGCGCGCGCTGTTATTTGAAGAAACAGAATCCCGCGGGCGCGCGAGATTGAAAGAAAGCGATAATATTAGCTTAGGACGCGTAAAGGGGATATGCGCGCTGCGGCCAAAAGTGTTTGCGCGCTTTAAAACGGCCGATAACACGGGCGGCGGAGAAAAATGTGACAGTCTTCCTTTGGACAGATAATAAGTGTACACAGAGAGAAATGTTCTAGGAAAAAATGCAATCAAATTTAAGAAAAATTACTATACTGTTATAGCAGCCCGAGGACAGACTTGAATTTCAGTAAAAATTACTAGAAAGTATAGTAATTTTAAAGTAAAGTAAGAACTAACACATATTTTACGAAAATTTACAATACAGGATAGTAATTTTTAGTATTTTCAGTATTAATATTTAATAAAAGCATTATGAAATATTAAGATACGCTTTTTAGATCTAAAATTTGCATTATACTATGTACTTTGTAATTTTCATTCAATTACTTTCTACTTTTTAATATCAGCTGTGTTAAAATTTTCAAAATATATACCAATTAACCAGTAAAAATCGAGACTGTCCCTCGCGTACTAGAGAGTATAGTAATTCTAACTGGAACTTTTCTCTCCGTGTAGCTGCTTTCCGACTTCGCTCTGAGTAAACTCGTTTTGCTTCGCAGTGTTGAGATTTTTTTTTATATATATATATACGCCGCCCGCGGAACCGGGTATTGATACATTTTCTCCGCTTATATGGGAATTAATGAGCGACAAAACGGACGCGATATCACGAGATAAATTTGGTCGCAAAAAAAAGGACAGTGCAGCAACGTGAATTTATTGCGACTCGGTTAATCTCGCGCGCCCTTTTTCGGAGTGTAACGACTTTATCAAGAATTACACTCTTGCGCAATCGTCCTTCTTGCTGCTGAATCCTGCAAGCAAATCTGCCGATACAAAAGTTAGTCCGGTGATGATCCTACTTTTTATACTCACGCGAAGCCTTAAAAACATCGATTTACAGTGCATATATATAGAACATAAGCCGAAAATTCAGCCAAGGCGATGACCAAAGTCTCAAGGAAATCCGAAACTCTCGTTTTTATCGTCGGAGAGCATCTCTCGGCGACTCCGAAGCACTCGAAAAAAAGAAGGACACAGTCCGAGCGATAATCTTCCAGTTCGTCGATACTAAACATCTCCGGACTTTAACGCTCGTGACACTCCCATGCAGCGGCTTCGCGCGGGTGAAAAAGGGAGGGAGGCTGTCGCGCATAACTTTGGGGGGGGGGAGAGAGTAAGAAAAAAAAGTCGAAGGAATCGAGAGGAGGCGAGACGACGTGAAACACGAGCGACGAAGCGAGGAAGGGAAAACGCCCAAAAACTCGACGCGAGATGTTACAGACGCGCCGGGAAGGAGGGAACGAAAGAAAAAGGAGCCGGAGCAGACCACGAAGAGACGGGAGGAGGCAAAAACGATGGGGAAAAAGAGAAAATGTGAACGGCGCCGCGAGTCGCGTGTGCATCGCCTGAAATTGAATGAACGGAATCTTTATTCATACCGTGCGTCGCCGCGCGCCTTGCTTATTTTGCTTATTTCGCCCGCGCGTTGCCTTAGCAGACGTGAAATTTCGGCGGCGTATGCGCGAAAGCGTATGTTTCTCGAAGGTTGAGAGCGACAAGCGGGATTGAGGCGTACTCGAGAATGACAATTGCTTATTGTTCGCGATTTTACACGGGTACCGCGTTAAACTCGATAAAATCTCGCCTTTATATAGTTTAAAACATCGACAAAGGACGAAATTCCATTGAATCGCGTGCGATTTACCGAGAAAAATGTCTGGCGTTTGTTCTCCAACACCTACAACAAAGTGTACAGACTCCCTTACAATGGCGCGTCGCCTCTTCAGGAAACTATTAATTACGCAGTCGGCCGGTCCTCGAAATACTCGAATGTAAAAAAGGACGCGAGGTAACGAGGCGAGAGTGAAAGAAAAAAAAAGGGAAGGCTCCGAGCACGTGCGGGGCCCGAACAAAGCAGACGGGAATCCCCGGGAAAAGCCGAGGAAAATAAGCGAGAATACGTGGAACGGTCGGCCGTAGACCGGAGGAAGGACGCGCCGATGCTCCGCAGGATCTCGGGAGAGGCCGAGAGGAGGGAGGAGGGACGGAGCAGCCGCAATTTATCAGAGGCGCGGCGGGCGTCTTCGGAAGAGGGAAGAAGCGCTGGCACAATGCCGCAACGTTTCTCACTCCCGGCTCCTCGCGCCTCCAAGTTTCCAGCGGTACCCCTCCTCTCTTTTTTTCTTCCCTTGATCTCATCTCCCTCGCTCGCTAATGAATAGAATGCACGCGCAGTCGGGATACTTCGTTCTCCGAATTTTTTCGAATGGAATTCGCAGGGGTTTGCGCTTCGGAAAGAAAAGCGGAGAGATCGCATGAATACACCTCCGGAGTTAATCCCTTTTTTATACTAAAAAAAAAAAAACGGAACAAAGCGAAATCCTTGAGGAGAAAATACCGTAGTTTATTTCCAAAGAGCTTTTGTACAGAAATTTTTTTTACTGTATTAATATTTACAGCCGACGGGGCGAAGCTAAAGTCGACCGGACTTTTATTCGAGATTTTTATTGCTAAAAAAGAGAGTGCGAGGAGTGCGAAATTTCGAAATACACACCACCAGACGCGAGGAGAGCGGAGCAGAGAGAGTCCGAAAGGATTTCTTTTTGCGGTTCGTAGAAAAGCAAAAGACGAGTCGCATACCGGCCCGTTTATTTCAAGATCTAAGGGGTAGACCTCCTCGCCGGCTCACCTACCGCCAGATATATTTCGGCCCTCGGCTTCGTCGTCGTCGGCAGCGCGCCCGAGTCAACGACATCTCGCGTACACTCGCACTCCGTTCTCCGTCTCCGTTGACGACAGACCCCTCCCTCCTCCTCCTCCCTCGCCATCACCGCCCTCAAGAATGCGATTAATGTTCGCTCGTTAATTGCACGCTCTGGGTTTGCATAATTCATTGTTTCGGGCTTGGCTTTATTGAGATTGGCGTTGATTAAGCGCTCGTGAACCTAGCGATGATTGCCGGACGATTTTCACGTGCCGCAGTGTGACGAGCCGTCTGCCCGTCGATGTTTAGTCTGGCGAAACCTAATTTTATTCGTTTCAAAAGAAATCGATTACATGATTTTTGTTGTACAAGACTAAATTCATTTTTTTTTTTTTTTTGCGCAATTGTAAAATAATTTAGTTGAACTGTATAAAAGATGATCTACTAAAAATTGCAATAGTGATTTTAATGCCCTTGCAGACTAACATTATAATATTGGAAAAATTCCAAGAGTTTCTTATAAAATTGATAAGAGCTATGGATAAAATTTGTTAGGATTACAGCAAATTTTGAAATCATCCATTGCAATTTTTACTATAAAGAATTTTTCTCCGTGTAATTTTCATTTACGATCACAGCTCGAAAACCATTTGAGCGAGAATTTCGAATTTTCCGACAAAATAGAGTCATCCAAGGGCTACAAATCGGATAAAAGTGAAAATCACACAAGTTAGCGAGAGAGTGCGCCATGACAAATAGTCGCACACCCCCTCGTGACTCAAAGCACCCGATGACTTAATTCGTTATCTCATTCCTCGGCTCCCCTTCATTCTCCCCCATATATTCTCTTAATTTTCCCGTCGCCAGGAGCTCCCCATCGCGCCTAGCATCCCTTTTCGCCGCCCCAGCCCAGCGCACATTTCCATAATCGTCTCGTTAATCGTTTTTCATTTACGTTCCGCTGGGAATGAATTGTTCCGCAGCGTCGGATGAATCACGCGAACTGCGCGCAATGTACGCGAAATCCGGAGGCACTCTCCCTTCCCCGCGGAAGCGGATCTCTCCTCCATCGATTTCATCCCGACCCTTTTTGGAGTGCCCACTCCCTCCTTCTCTCGGTTCGGTCATTCTTGTGACAAATGCGACTTCGGTTCTGCGACTTCGCTCGCAGCAAAGTGCCGAACTTGGAGGGAGTCGAGCTTTTTATCGGTCACCGCAGGAATTTTCGAGCAGATGTCGATGCTGTATAACATGAGAAATTGGAATTAAACGTCAAGACTGAATCAGGCGTTATAGTTTACGATATATATTTCTGTATTTTTATTCGAAGTTGAAAGTGGTTTCCAAAAAGCAACGAAACCTTCTCTCGAAATTAAAATAAACGCGTATTATCATTGTAGGTCGAAAAGCTTTCTGATTTTAACATATTGCCTCAATCAACTCATCGAATACGTGTTATGTTGCTCGTTCGACGTTACGGCAATCTACGTTTTTGCTCGTCGCGAGTACAACCTCGAAAGAAAGGAGCGAGGCGTACGCATCAGATGCCAGTGTTTTTTTTAAAAAAAAGCGCGAGTTTTTTTACTTTTTTTGTCAATACGCATGAAAAAAAATAGCTATGATGAAGGCGAGAGACGACCCCAAGAATGCGAGTAATGTCGGAGACAATAGTACGATTAATTGGGAGGAATATACCGAGCGGCGTTACTTTTTTCTGGGACGGTCCATGGAATAATTTTGATGTGCTCATTTTACAGTTTTTTTTTTATCGGTGAATAACTAATAATAGTCGAGGTTAATGAGCTAAGCTGCATGCGCGCACAAATCGGCGCCATAAGTCTTGTTGTGTCTACTAATTTGAACTGAGCTTTGAAAAATTGAGCTTTCGACGCAATTGCCGAGTGTGACAGTTTTCACAATCGCAACTTCGCATATTGTTCGATGCCATCGTGTGGTAACTCTATGACGTCCATCGCTTTAATTGTTTACGATAAAGAACGCTCCAGCGTGATTTTTTTTCTTTCATCTAAGGATGTGCATCATCAATCCGTTGCAAGTTAAAAATTCTTTTTTACAGTTGTCACTTTTATTTTCATCTAGAATATTTATCTTGGCGAGCTATTAATAGGCGGGTGTTTAAAAACGGTTAAAATTACCGAAACAACACGAGCTATAAATAACAAAAAAAGACTGTTTTAAAAAGAAGAAAAAAAATTTGCTATTGATGATTTTTTGAAGCGAGAGCTGTGAATCGACTTGGTGTGCATTACAATCAAATCTGATGCTGACGGAATTACTCAACTTATCTCGCGCGCGCCTTGGTGATATACTGTTTCTTTGTTGAGGAATTCATTCAAGGTAATTTAAAACGTCTTGAATATTAATTACCTCACTCCCTCATCGCGTAGAGCCTCTCTTTTTTTTGTTAAAACGTTTCCGCGAAAGAACTGGTTCGCGCGTGGTCCGCGAGTAAAGCGTGCATAAAAAAAAATGACCATTTCTCTCGTAAAATTATTATTACGAAACTGTCATGTGAATGAGTTTAAAGCGTAGCTTGTCATCCGTGCGAATTCAGTCCCGCGCCTCGAAAAAATAAATTTAATAACAGACCGTAAAATATACATTTCTCAAAAGAGTTACTAATAGCGACAACTGAATAACGAGCCGATGAGCAATTAAAATGCTTGTACACGTGTAATAAATTCGCGAGAGGGGAGTGCAGGAAGTGCGCTCGGGGCATACGTGGGACGCAAGAAAAGGGAGAAGAAGCGCGGGGAAACTGGAGCCGCTGCGCGGGCAAGAAATAGTCGGCGAGAGCGAAAGACGAAATCGGCGGCCAACATCTGCTACATCCAGCACGCCTGCACTAAAAGAAGAAATCGGAAGCGCCAAGACGGCGGAGAGGACGACTTGCTGCTGCGCTCCTCGGCGAGTAGTATCGATGCGTCCTTTTTATCGCCGTTCGGGCCGTGAGAAACGGGATGAACTTCGCTATTTCGACGGTCAATTCTCGCGCGCTTTTCATCTAAGCAGCTTTAGAGTTCTTTTGCGGAATTCTTGGGGGCCATTAAAATTCTTGATGTGTTTTTAAAAAAAAATAAAAAATTAAAATAACACGGAAATGATTTACTGTACGATCTAAATATATATCTTCGGGTCTTCTGATTTATCTTTAACAGAATGATTAAAATAATATATGCATGTTTTAAGTAGCCAATTTATTTTTATCTTATATTATGAGAGTAAACTCGAGAAATGTTTAGACTGTTTCGTGAAAATTTGGATGTCTTACATTAAAATTCCTGGGCGCGTTTAGAGCGAACAGCATATTTAAGATACCAGTGACAATCGCACGTGCATTAGCTCGGGCTAAATCAGCATTAAGCCAGGCACCTTCGAGAGCGGAATAAAAGCGCAGCACCGCGCCTAAAAGGAAACGTGCGCGCAGCTCCTTTGCATTCTAGCGCAGAAAGGGGCGATAGGCCCGCGCGCACGTGTGCCGCGACAGAAAGAGAGCCGCGTACAGTCTCTCCGAGAGCTCGTGTGTATAGGAAAAGCCCGCGGTGATGGTGGCATTCCGAGTACGAGAGCCAGCCCCGCGACGGAATGCCGGAGGCACGCGTCCAAACGTAACGCGACGATCCTTTTCTCGGCCTAGCGACTACTGAACGTCGATTTTCGCGGTCCTTGTATGGTTTTTATTACGAGATGAGTCAGTCCCCCTGGAAAAGTTTCATTGACGAATTCTTTATCGTTTATTCTTGTCGCCGTAAGATCCTGTGAAGATCGTAAGGAGTATTTTGATAAGTTATACAATTATTATCGAGGTGAGGATAGCGAGCTTAGTGAGGTTTCGTGGAAAAAGAGTAAGTCGGCGATATAAGTTATAAAGTGCTTAGTCATGGATATTTAGGTTGTAAAATAAAAATTGTTTTCGCACCGTTTTATATGCTTTGCGCTCGGTTTAAGTGGGAACATGTTCGATAAGATAGTATTTATATTTTTGAATTTGTACATATATAAGTATAATTTGGCCGAAATTGCAGTAGATAACGAACGAGACTATAAAAGTATCGCTATTGCTCTCCTCTAGATTGTTTTAACAGCGGCAAAATTGAAGGGGACGAGTATATATGAGCTTCAAAGAGATCCTTAAATCGTGACATCATTATATCGAATCCGTTAAAACGATGACGTCAAAAAATGGAGCTTACGCTCGGGAGTCTGCGAAATCTTAAGTAGGAATCATCCATCAGTCGCGGCAATTTCCGATCGTAAAAAAAGCTTTTTTAATTCACCCCCACGTGCGAGGCTCGTTTGCATGCACCGCGCGTGCATCTTACTTTTAATTTAACAGTGCAGATTCGGTGTGAACTCCTTTAACATTCACGTGCATCCACGCGCCTGGGTCTTCGGGGAAATTCGTGTCCTCGCGCGTCGCATAAAAATTTTGTGATGCACCGCGTGCACCTGCATCGCGGCGTCGAATGAAAAGTCAAGAAGACTCTGGTGAAAATGAATTTCGGCTGGCAGTGGGCGAGTACGCGCGAAAGTACGGTGCTAAAAATATTTAGCGAAAGGAACGTCAAGCGTTTTAGAACGTGCGGCATGTAGCTTCTTCTCTTTATTTTATTTTTTTTTTTTTTGCCGGACGGACGACTTTTTTTTCTTTTAATACCATTCGGAGCACAGCTTGATTCGATACGTCACTGCACTTCATAAATTAACGAATTTACATTCACCAGGATCGTTTAAATTGCTGGTGGAATCCGAAAAGAAAAATTCAGTGCAGTGATTTTTTTTTTTAAATTTACGTTTACAAAAATACCGTGCATGAATAGTTTACAGAGCGAGACATCCCGAGACATCATTGCGATCATGTAAATGCATTTGTCTAAATTTATAGTGCACAACGTAGTCGTAAATATCTCGTGCATCTATAAAGTTTGACTGAGAAATTTGCCAAAAAAGATTACATCTGCAAATTACACGTCGTTACTCAACGTCCACGGCCGCAGTGCTCTCCCGGCAAACCTTTTGTCATTACTGTTATTTAAGATTGAAAAAGCGAGTAAATAAATATCGGAGCACAAAAAACAAAACAAAACAAAAAGAAAAAGCAAAGTCCCTGCCTAGATAAAAATATTTTGGGAAACGACCGGTGTAAAAGCTGCATTACAATTAAATGCCCAATAAAAAAACATAATAAGTTATCAGACTTGACTCGATAGACAAAAAAAGATTTCAATAAATGCAAAGCATCTCGATGAATAAAAGGAGCTCGAATGGAGGACGGCAGGATCCTTTGTTTATGCGTGAGTCTGTTCATGCAGCCTTGGTCCCCATGGATCTGAGCCGAGCCAAGACTTTATATCCCTCTTGATGCTGCGCTCCGAACTGTTTATCGGCCTATTCGGAGCCCGCGAAAACATTATCGCGTCGTTATCAGCCGTGAACGCGGCGTTAACACTCCGGACGCCCCTTACGCGCGACGTCACCCACGCAGCCGATAATAAAAAAAAAACTGAGCCGCGGTCTCGCGAGCATCTCGCTGCGGTCGGTCAAGTCGAGGAGTCGCGGCGAGAGGTTAGAATCGAGCGCTTGGAGGTTATGATCGCGCCGAAGAAAAGACTTAATTTTATCGAATCTCACCGGCTAATGTCCTGGCGAGGAGGATGCCGAGGCCCAGGATCAATCCGCGGAGCGTGGACTGGCCGCCGCGGCGCTGGCCCTCGAGGGCCGGCTGCGGGAGCGCAGCCATTTTCTCCTTGCTCGGGCTGCCCTCAGCGGGCGCTCGTCTCCGCCGCTGACTTCGGCTGCTGCTGCTGCTGCTGCTTCTGCTCCCTCCGCCGACAGTGGCCGTGGATGCGGGGGCCCGGTGGGCTCCGGGAGTCCGTGGACCAATATCGTCGTGGGCCGCTGCGTGTGTGCGCAACACGTACACACGCACCAGCAGCGCGCTGTCTTTCTCCGCACTTGGCTCCGCACACGCACTCTCCCCTCTCTCTCTCTCTCTCTCTCTCTTCTCTCCTTCTCGCGCTCCGATCTACTCTTCCATCGTGGCACTCGGCTGACGGAGAGCGAGGCCGCTTCTTCTTCCTCTCCTCTTCGTCGTCCGCCTCTCTTCTCCTCGTTGTTTTTACGCGTATACTTCAATCGGGCGCGCGCTTCTTTTCTCCCGCGTCGGATTCAGCGGAGGGCGCGACGCCTCCTCCCGGGGGAGCGACTCGGGCTGCTCTGCGCGCGCGCGCACGCACACATTTATCGGGAGGAATCGCCCGCTCGCTCGCTCTCTGCCGTGTGCGAGTGAGTTAAGTATTGTATCGTTTTATATCGCTCGCGGGCCTCGGCGCGGATACACCGGAGAGTGGCACCGCTCGCGCGCACACACGAAACGCACGGGAGAGGAGCCCGCGCGCGCGCTCACACGTACGGCGGTTTTTCGCTGCAGCGACGTACTGGCCGGAGCGAGCCGAGCGAGAGGACTGCCCGAGCGGCGGAGGCGCGCGCGGAGCACAGCGGCACGAGGGAGTGTGCGTGCAGCCCCCCACCGCCACGCCGTCATCTCTTGCCCCGTAGTCGGGATGTAGGTACGTGCGTATCGCTGCTGCGCTGAGATGTGTGAGAGTGCGACGGCAGGTAGGGGGCGCTGCTGGCGGCTCGCCCCCTCCTGCCGTGCTCTCCGTCGTCCGCCGTGCGGAGAGCCCCCCGGGGATCCTCTCTCGGGCCCGCGTTTTCTTTGCGCGGCTCCGCTCGTGCGTGCTGTGGATCCTCTGTTTTTCTATAAGACACGGTGGAGGTGCGCGTGGGTGGATCGCAGGAGGGAAAAGTCACCGGTGGCTGCGCGGAGGTGAGATGAGAGGTGCGCTCCTCCTCCTCTGCTCCCTCGCGGTTGTAGGGCTTCGTATTTCATTATTAAATCGCCGATAGAATTAAAGAATAATTCATTGTTTTTATTGGAATTTTATTTTATTTCTTTAATTAATCAATGTTAAATGGTCTAAGATACCTTTACATGAAATTATTAAAAAAAGTTGTAAACTAAATGTAGAAAAAAAATTATAAAAAATTTAGAAAGTTCAATTAATAGATCTTGAAATCTTTAGGGTTCTCAATAAGTAATCTAAAGTAGAGAAAAATCTTTATATATTAGGTTCACAACAATCTTCATGTTGTTTATTATTTTAAAATAAGAAAAATAGAATTGTTGTTTATAACGTATCTTTCTATAATGATCATGATACGTATATATTTTTTATATATTTATATATGATATATACACAAATATTTGCAGTATATTTTGTTTATATAATATACAAATAATTTATAAATAAATATATAACATATAAAAATATATATAAATAAGGTTTTTGAATTAATACAATTTTAAAAGTTTCACGTAATCAAAAAGCTAAATATATATTTTATTTTTAATTTGTAATAATTTATCCATTTAATCAACCGAACAAGACTCCGGAAAAACGTCTGCACCACTCTAAAAGTATGAGCTCGATGGAGCGGCTAATTATAATTGCTACGGAGAAATAAAATTGATGGCGCGTTTAAGATGTAATCAATTAAGCGCGGGAATACCGTCTAATAAATCAATTGGTCGCATCGTGCGATAAAGCCCCAGCCGGAAAGTAAACAAGGTAATCGGCGAATCCAAACATACGCTGAGTCCGGGCTCCCATCATCGTCTCCTCCGATTTCTGGAGCGGACTCCCCCTCGAAACCCAAGCTCGGACCGGAAGACTGTCCGACTCGGGGGAATCCCCGCACGTCGGAAGCGCGCACATATCCGGCTCTGATATGCCGGGGGGAACGCTTAGTCACCGATAAGGGGCGCGCTTCCGTCGTTACGATTGCTAGCAATTAGCGATTTCGGCCGCGGAGGAGCAAAAGGTCAGGCAATCGGATCCGGTTCGTAGTTCTGATTGCGAAAGAACGACGCGCCGCTATCGATGCTCCTCGATCGATAGCGACGAAGCTATAATACTTATATCTATCTCTTTGGACTGTGCATTGGCATTCGCGCTGAGATGCGGGATTTTAACTGTTAATTTTTAGAAAAAAAAATCGATCGCAATCTTCGAGCGTCTGGGCTTATTTTCCTTTTGTACTTTCTATATACGCGATAGGCAAGATATCGCTCGCGAAGTCGTTTTATTTTTATCGGAGCGTTGACCCGGCGATTAATCTATACACACCTTTTTTACTATGATCGTTAATAATATTCTGTGCGTGTTTCATTTTCGAGATTAGATAAGTTTTTTTTTTTTATAAGTGCGCCTGGTACCGGAGATTTTCGAGCGCCCCGCATAATGTATAAACAACACTCGTTGTACTAAAAATCGTCCAGTTATATGCTACGACAAGTGTAATTGTACGACGCTATAAAAGCTAATAATTATATGCGTTGAATTTTAATATGCGTCGTTCTTTATCTAACTATTATACCACGTGCAAATCTTTTTTACCGTAGAAAACTTGCGCGAAAACTCGTTGCTCACTGAGTCACCTGGAAATAAGTTTCACAGTCGCTAATTTATTCGATATAAAGCTGCGGAGCTGCATGAACTCAACTATTCATTTTGATTCTTGCTGAATGAAAACAAACTCAGAATGAATAATTTTTTGTTCTCCTCGCGAATGTATCATTTTGAATAATTATAAGCTTCTTTTTTCTATATTAGATTGTGCAACTACTACTTAGTAGCGTTTGCCTCTTCAGCGTCGATGATGTTTGTTTAGGCAAGCAGATTTCGTTACCCGTCGATTTTTGTCGTCTGGTGGTACTGACCTATTGGTGCGCGCTAATCAATTGGAATTAAATAGAAAAAATACAATGGAGAGACTCTGCTAATGTACCGTTTAAATAACGGTAAAGACAGTGTCATTTTGAAATGAGCACATCTACCATCTCTCATTCTATTCAAGGGTCTAACTTTACGTATTTTTAGAACTCACGCAGGAAAAAAAGCCTCGACAATTGCACACCGCAAGTGCGTGCGATGGTTCATTCAGAAGAAAACTTCGTCGAAGTAGGAAAGAAGAGCGTCGAAGCGGGAAGAGATGAGGAGCTGTGCAAGCAGTACTTTACCAAAGTCGGTTAAACACACAATCCTAATGGAGACTTGAAATGAGGGTAGCTTTGGTATCGAATTTCCCGCGACGTAAAAAATCGGCGTTCAGTGATGCATTCCCCAAATTTTTTCCGCCTTCTCCTCGAGAACTCTATACTGCACCCGGGGAACCTGAGGCGGCGATTTTCGTAAAACGAGAAAAATGTCCTTATTATATCAGTTGGTTCTTTTTGTTGGTTCTTTCGACGAGCGTTAGTTTGTACATTCGTTTAATTGCGATCGCTCGCGTTTTGTGTTTGCATTTGCGTACGATTTCTATGATTACGGGAATTGATCCAAGGTGGCATAATTATTATCCGTGAAACGCAATTCACAAGTACCTAAATAGTGACGCTTCCCGCATAACTATTTTTGATTCCATACATCAACCTAAGTAAAATACACCTGTTTGCTCATTTCACGCGTGAAAGAAGCCACGACAATTGCGCAGCGTGTAGGTGTGTTCCATTAAAAAGGAAATCAGCCGAAACGAGGAAAGAGGAGCTGCGCAAACAGTGCTTTACCAAAGTCGGTTAAACACACGGGGTTCTAATGGAGACTGGCGCCGAATTTCTCGCGCAATATACCAGACATAAAAAAATATTGGCTCTCGGTACGGTGCATCCTCTCTTCCCTCACCTTCTCAATGGAGCGGCGTCACGCTCGCACGGGGCTGGCTGTACGCAGGAGCGAAGGGCCAAGGCTGCTATGCGGAGATGGAGGGGAGAGTCGGAAGATCGCGTGTGCGGAGAGCTCGATGCACGCGAGGAGGTGCCTATCTTGAAAAGGGCGAAAAATCCCCAGGTTGTTTACCCGAGAGTTGACGGATCGGCCTCTTCTTTTACATAACGAACCGACGATCGGCCATACTTTGTAATACATGATACATCGCTCGCGTTCCTGCGGACCGATTGCGTGCGATCGGCGCGCCTGCCTACCATTCTAGATTACAGAAAGCGGCCTCCTCGAAGTGGCGTATTAAATTGTTATGCGTGAAACATGGTATATATTTTAAAGGCTAATTTGTTTTCGAGAAGTTGGGCATATATGTAATTTTTTTGCTTTTTTTGTTGCCGTTTGATTGACAGCTCATAGATCGAACCGATCGTCATGCATTGCGTGGCACCCCGAGATGTGCACAAAATTACCAGGCCGCGATACATTTGAGCTATATCGAAAACAAAAATTATACAATTACACGTACTCGCATCGTTTACTTTCGAAAAAATTCAGCTCGCCGTATAATTAAGTAAATTCAATCTCCGACGAATGCAACCTGAAGAAAAGGAGGCGAAGATTTCTCCGAGAGATGCATATATACACACGGACCGAGAAGGATATACACGCGGGGCGCTATTAAAATTCCCTGAAAGCTTTTAATTAAAAATCGTGTATCTCCCGAACGATTTCCCTTACCTGCCCCCGAAAAGCCCAATGAAAACTGGATACTAATATTTCCAAAGGAACTTTGAGAAGGCCGCGTGCTCAGGACGAAAGCCGCGTCGAACGCGTCCGGCTCCGGTCCTCCCAGGCCGCGTGCTCCCGCGGAATAACAGGTAGTCCATATATAATCCTAATTTTAATTTTCTCCCATTCTCGTGTTTTTCTCATTCTTGCCTCGGCCGACGCGGCGTCGGAGAGGCGAAGCGAGAAAAATGCGCGTGCACAAGGCGGCGAGGGTACGAGAGGGAACGAAGGAGAGAAGGAGAGTGTATATATATACAGTGAGGAGGCGAGGGCCGGGGGCCGCTCCCGACGGGGCGACGCGCCTCGGCCAGGCCTCTATACGCGCGCGGCGCCACGCTGCCGCGACTCTTTCTCTCTCGGCGGCCGGCGAGCCTTAAGGCCCCTGATCTCGCCTCTCTCTTCCTCGCTCGCCCACTTTCCTTTTTTCTTCTCTTTTCTCCGGCCCTCTTCTTATTATTCCCTCGCTCTCGGCCGCGGCGCGCCTCGCTCTCCTCTCCCGCAGCAGTTTCCGCGCGCAGCGCCCGCCTCATTGTTCGCGATCGCGAGGGAAACGCCGCCCTCCCCCTCCGCCCCGTGTGCAGTGTGTGCAAATTGCACCGCGACAAACGCGCGACAAGCGCTGCTTTGCATGTGCGAGGAGCGAGAAAAATTGAGCGCGATCCCAGCGATGCGTGCGCGCCTCGTCTCCGCCAGCGCGAGGAGAGCTGAATATTCATGCGAGCCTCCTCTCTCGCGGTTTTTTTCCATCACGGGGAAAATTGACGCTTGTACTTTCGATTCGTCTGCATTGTTGAATGATATAATAGAGTATTTACGTGAAAGTTCTTAGGCGAATTGTTTATGATCCCTCCAAATGCGGCGAATCAATCGCTTGACTGATAAATAATTCAAGTGAAAAGAATTTGCATTGTTTGCACATCCTTTCAATACGGCATTAGGCATTAAAATGCATTGCATTAAATATTAGCTTAAAAATCTCGGTGCATACGATAAGCGCGCAAAGCGAGCATTTGGATGATAGAATCATAAAATATCTATATCTTCGGATACAAAGAAATCGCGTCGATCATATTCCCGCGCTGTAGATACACTCGGCTTGAATTGATTCTCGAAGAACAATTTAAAAATTTTTATGCGACGTTGCAAATTTTTAAATTGTTCTTCGAGAATCAATTCGAGGCGAGTGTACATTTACCAGTTACTCGAGTTTCCCTATTTATATCCTCGCGAAAAAAGAGCGAGTCGAGAGGCGGTGCAGACGATAGAAATAAAAGAAAATCGAAGCGAGTCGGCACGCGGACATCGGGTTCAATCGGCGGCCGATTCCCACGAGCGACTCTCCTCGTTCTTCGAATTTCCGCGCGCTCGCCGATTCCGAGCGCGTGCGCGCTGGAAAAGTCGCGCAACACCCCTTAGGCGCTCGCGTCGCCGCCGATCTCGCCAATTCTTATCGGCCGGATAATCCAAGGTACTGTAAGTTATCGTGTTTTCTTAATGGCTAATGCGTGTTACATGCGCGTCTTAAATCATTCATTATGGTAATGCGCCTCTGTTGACGGAACAAATATTTGCGGGTAAAGGCGAGATATAAATTTGCACGCGCCCACGGCAAGATGGTTTTTCAGTGGCGAATTTTGGAGAGCCTGCTTGTTGAACACGTGCCTTGCGCCACGTGCGGGACGCTTTCTAGTGTTACATGCTTGGCGCTTTGAATTATGGCTACCGCTAATGCGTAATAAATATTTTTATCTTAGGTGATGAATTCAATATAGAAATGTTAATAGTTATTCTACGATAGCTTCCTAGATCATTTAAATATTTTACTCTAATTTATGTAAAGTTTTTTTTTAAATCTTAATATCGTTTATACCCCCAAAAGTTTCCCTTTTGAATTTACGCTTAAAATTATATAAATCTTACTAGAAAAATCCTCGCTTCAATTTTTGACGTGAAGATATGAATTAGATCTACAATTACACTTTTTTAAATAAATGTCTGACTAATTAGAAAATTTTAAAACTTAATGATTTTATTTATTAATCGAGTCATAAAATCTTACAAACATAATTTTCATTGATTATTCAACAGGAAATTTATTCTTTAATGTTTCTGCTTTTTTTTCTAATCTAATTAAATATTCTGCGATAATATAAGGTCAACAATTTATTTCTCAAAAAAATATATTTAAAAAGAAAATGAAAATCTATCTTAAAGGTATTATACTCTGAAAGCTCAATAAAGGCACATTAGCTCAGTCTAAAAAAAAAACGCGCTCGCAGACATAAGCGTAGTCGTCGGGTCCAGTTGGGAAACTGGAGCTCGTCTCGGAGCCTCTGGCGCTAATGCAAATTTGCCGATTGATCGCCGATATCTAGAGCCGGGGATGCTGCTTCTTGCGAAATCCTTCAATTTAACGATTACGGGCCAGTCGAGCGCGCCGGCCATGTGCGCCGCGCAGCCGGCGCTCATTACGTATTTATAGAGATGATCCTGACGAGGTGCATCGTCAGTGCCGAGGCAGCGAAAATCCACAGGGCGTAATACCGCAGGCGCGCTGCCTCCGTCCGATCTCATCGAAATAGAGCGATCGCTCGGAACTGCTTTGCTTGGCTTCACCTCGTCAATGGCTTGATTTTCATCCTTCAAGACGTAAACGTATTTTTGGCTCTTCAATCGAATGGTTTTGTTATTTAAGGCAGTCCACCACCTTTAATTTTTTCTTCTAAAAAGTACCTAAGAAGATATGAAAAATGATTAATAAAAATA
>JAWWEN010015875.1:0-21298 GCA_035582955.1 Sycophila texana | reverse complement strand
GGCGGAGCGGTCACCCATCCAAGTAGTAACCGCGCCCGCCTTTGCTTAACTTCGCCGATCGCCCGAGGTGCAGTTCCACCGCTCCGCCAAGGCGTCGGTCACTCTCATGAGTCACCATTCGCTATAAATATTATAAGGCTTAGAGCCGATTCACCGGTACAAACAATTATAACGCGTGCAAGTCGAGTGCTCTACGAAACTCCCGTTTGGAAAATTCCTTGCGACGAGGGCGACGCTCGAGGTATATGTACAATTCGTACGACGTCGTCGGCTCTTTTTATCCGCCGCGTCATCCGCGGCCGGCCGTTTTAATATCGATTATCGAGCGGCTGACTTATAGGGGGTAGGATCGATTCGGCGATGACCAACGCCCACTCGGCGGTCAACACTTCGGCTGACGCTCCGCCGGCGAGTGTAACGACGAAACTTGGCCGAATCGAGTTTCTCTTTTATGGTTTACAAGGGCCGCCTCGGTCGCGGTATTTTCCTTTCATCGTGGGAATTAGTCTCGTGAGGAATGGACGCGGCGGGTTGACGATGGTTTTGTTGTCGGGCGGAGAATGTATTTTTACGAACTCACCGGGACGACACCGCGTTGATTTACACTACTGAAATCTTTTGATGGTCGAGAGACTCACTTAGGGCGTTACGGGGGAGGGCATGGGTTGTTCAGTGTCAGAGGAGCTTTGGTTTTGGGTGACTCACCTGAAACATAAAAGAAAACTTTGATTAGTTTTGTATTACGATTTAGCTTTAGTTGTAAATTACTTATTGTACGAGTATTGGCGGTAAATATCGCAGTTCGAAAAATATAGGTTCCTTGTTTTTTTTATGTATCTTTTTTATGTACGCATTTTTGGTATAATATTACGTGATATATTGCATTTAAAAGGTTTATAGGGTACTTAATAATAAAATATAGCAGTTATTTCTGTTAATTAAATTTAGTATATTTCAATGATAAGTAGCTTACTTATAGCATTGAACTAATAACGTACTTCTGCTATTCAATAAAAAATATGCGTTTAACTTACAGCAAAAGTCGCTGCATTTACTAGGAATTGCGCAGTAATATACTTTAAAATAAATTCTTTAAAATTCCATTCTGCATTCACTCAGATTGAATTTGCTTAAATAAAAAAATAATAATTATTATTAAACACCCGCCGTTTGACGTGATTAATCTTTAATGTACGCTGCTCAAACCAAAGAAAAGCTCTCTCGAACAAACACACCGAGCTTCCGGCACTAAAGAGCTTACGCAATTGTCCCTTTTTTCCCCAAAGCCACATTAAACATCGAAACATTGCGAGGCACCTAAAGTTGTCTTTGCGCAACAGCGCCATAAATCACGGTGTAAAAGTAAACGCCTTGCAAAGACCCACGCGTAAAAGCGAGCTTTACAGCCAGTGGAAAATTTTTACGACGGCAGTTACGCCCCCTTCCCCCCCCGCTTATTCTGTCACATATCATGTGTGCCCTTCGCTCGCAATCGATACCACGGGGCTCAGCGGACGCCAGCGGGACGCATCGTCTGCATCCGCTGATGGAAAACAATAAGCGTGAGTCCGCGAGAGGAGGGCCGAGTTCGTTCGCCGCGTACCTGCGGCAGACACTTCCGCTAAACCGCCGATAGCGCTTGATCGCTTCTGCAGTCCGTCAATGAGGCGATGCAGTCCAAAACCTTCCTACGCGACGACACACGACGAAACGCGATTTTGGCAGCGGCGAAGTTCAGGGCGATCAAAACGGAAACCACGTGCTTGCATGTCACTTAAAGCAGTCACAAAAATCTAACAATATTTTCTCTTATATAGAATTGACTCTATCGTTCGTTGGAGGATAAGTTTTAAAATAAAGAAAGCAGTTGATCGAGACGAACCAAGCTTATTGTTAAATCAGACGACGTTTCGATGTTATTATAGAACATCCTCATCGTTGTATCATTTATATATAAAAAAATTTGTGATGTGATGTATTTTATTTTTATTTTTATTTAGCCCTGATGAGGATGTTCTATAATAACATCGAAACGTCGGCTGATTTAACAATAAACTTGGTTAGTCTCGATCAACTGCTTTCTTTATTTTAATATTTTCCCTTGATAAGTGAAAAATATTTTGTGTGCCGAGAGAAAATTAAAAAATAACGCAAGTTTTCCCGGGAAGATGATGGAGCTGTTTTGTGAAAATTAAAGTATTCACGTAAAAGTGACGGAGTTTTTCGTAAAACTTGCAAAGTTCTTACGTAAAAATGTCAGAGCTTTTCTTGTAAAAATCACAAAGCTTCGTCAACCGTCCAAGATTCAGATAAAAATTACAGTGATTTTCCCACAAGAAATTCGAGAGCTTGCAAAACGTGCCACGGTAACGTTTTTTTCACAAAATTTGTACGTGGAGGTTTAATGCATTTTATGCGAGAAAAAGCACGCAATAAGTTGTGCATTTATTAAAAAAATTAATTACATTTATAATTTTTAAAATTAATTTTTTATTTTATCAAATTCGCATTTTTAAATTAATTTTTTTTTTCAGAACATATTACGTCACATTTTGTTTATTAGTATTATTTTTAAAACTTATATTGCGTTATATTTCTTCGTAAAGGGCTTTTAAGCATGTTATCTTATCTATTTATTTATTTAACATTGAATGTTAAATAAATAAATAATAGATGAAAAAAGCATCCTCTAGCAGGAAGCAATAAATAAATGAATATGCAGGAATTGGTATAGTAATTCCAATGTACTGCGGATGTCAACTGTAAATATTAATAATATAGTCTGAAAAAGTTCTTCCTGAGATAGAACTACAGTAGGTGATCCTTTTTATTTTTAATTTTACATAATTGTTTCTGAAGTTCTATCCAAATTGGTAATCCGAAGGGTTTACAATCTGTTGGTAAGTGCGCGGTTGTTTTTATACCTTCTCAGAATCGCTCTTTTCGAGAATTTCAGAAAAAACTCTCGGACAATTTTATAAATACGGAATTTAAAGAGCAGGTAAAATTGACAAGCTCCTGCGAGGGAAAATAAAAGGACACCGGAGCCAAGTGTCAAACTGCCCTCGCAAGCCCACTTGACCGAGGCGATGGCGCGTCTGAATATTTCAGCGACTTGGTGCGCGGGACGTCCCGTTTGGGCTTCCGCTTTCTCGAATTTTAATTTACATGTCGTACGTAATTCACGTTCCCGGGAACGCGCAGCGAGGCTACGTCTTCCTCGCTTCCTGCTCCCTTACCCTCACTCCCCTCGGGAGGGTACGTACGCGCTTCACGCTCCGGTGACGCGCGAAGGGATGCTTTAATATGGCGAGGAAAATTCTGCCGCTCAGCTGATTGGATTTCTCGATCTGCAGCTATGCGCTTTATGAGAATTAAACGGCCCAAGTTTTCGCCGGGGACGGCGCTGCGCGGCCAAATTGAAATATTCTCGCGTTTTTCGAATTGCTGGTTTACTCTCTTAACTGTTTGCTGCTGTGAAAAACAAACAATTTCAGCTTGATGGATATTGTTTGTTTTTGGCATATTAAATTTGAATCCGCGGTCATTGCATTTAAATGCATTGCGATGTGATCAAATTGAGGCCGGGAATTGAATGTATGTTTTGCCGTAAAATAAAGTCCAAATAATAAAATGAAATATGTATAGTATGTAAAATAAACTTCTCTTTTGTATAACATCTGCGTAGTACGTAAAATTAGAGACTCGTTGCTAAGGATTGAGATATATGGTGTTTTAAATGGCACATCAACATGTTTCAGGTCAAATCTAAATAAATCGAGATTAGATTGGCTTAATTAATTTTTTTATAACAAAAGAATCATTTTTCATTCGAACGCCGTGATTTTTTTTACGATATTAAAGGAAATTAAGGTCTGAAATGAAGTAACTTCTACTATAAGAAAACTAATATCCCATAAACATAATACATCCATTCAAAATTTTAAAATCAACAAATTAAACAGAATTATGATTTATCGAGTCAGGCTTTTTTTGTAAATGTTATAACAGCTGTTTTTTTATTGTTTCTATCAACTAGGAAATTGTAAAATCAGCGGAGACTTGCGACGTCTAGTGGAAGTAAAAAGGAAGAGAAATTCTGCTAGTCCCCTTTTCATTCGTTTGATAGGTAGCGGAAAATTCTCGGAAAATTCTATCAGATAACGAAAATATGCGCGTACACGCGTCACTTCACCGGCTTGAGGGACTTTTGCATTATACCCCATTTCGAGGAATGGCGACTCAAAAAGGAATTCCCAGGAGGGGGAGAGGGGCTCTCGAGTGAGATATCGACGCGACAGCGCGACGCAACGATAAAGAATTTTTCGCGCGCGGTGCCAGCTACGTCCGTGGGGTTTCCTCGAGATAAGTAACTTGGCCGGAATTAACGTCGTTAGGTGGTCGAAAGGGAAGAGAAAAGTCTCAGTCGCAAAGCCACAGGGTAGCTCGCGTCTACTGAATTATGTAATGTAATCTGCGGAGGAAAATTATCCCGCATTAGTGAAATTACGTTTGACGAGGCGCTTTTCGCTTTAATATTTTAGAGTGGGGAACATTTTCAATTACAATTTTAATTACGCGCGGAGAAATCGAGGAGTGCATTTTCTACGCTTTATTTTTCTTACTGCTATCTAAATTTTTTTTTCTTCTCTGTACGATAAATATGATCGAGTCCACAATTGGCCTCCATTACACGCTGAAATCCAGCAGAGCAAATAAATTATTCTTCATTTACATTTTTATGAAGTCACATTTTAAATTAAAATTATAGTCTACGTTTATTAGATGAAACTAAAATAAGTACTCCGTGCGCAATTACGCCGAACCATGCAATCGTTTTTACTTACTGATACCAATCTCAATGTCTCCATACATATATAAAAAAAAAGATAAAACGGGGTGAACAATCTAAAGAACATATTTCCCACGGTGCTTCATTAATTATTCATGAGGAAGAATGAAAATTATTCGAAAATAACTTTAGTATCGTTTTCATCGCCGGAAAATTTCCACCGAAGCAAATGTAGATCGAGTGGTCCTAATTTCTTTTCCGTGTACCTCTTTATGCACGATACATTAAAATTAAACAAAATCCTTCCCCCCAATATAATGCGATAATAGCGCAGTACCGTAACCCCCAAGAGGCTCAATTCATTAATCTTACACGACTTCCCACTCGCGGGCCATCCAATCACGGTCGTCTACGAGCGGGAATCAAGCTAAAGCGATTGCGAGCACCCGATCCTCTCCGATAATTAATAAGCAAGGTATCCAACTCCCGGCCAATTGGCCGGCTCTTATTTTCTAATTTTCCGGACATCCGTCGCGGGCGACGGACGTGGAATAAGACCGGGATTCCCCGGGACCGCCGCGCGTAATAAGAAATATCTCTTCCACGGCTCGCCCGCGGGGATCTATAGCTATATATGCTGAGGTTGAAATCGAGGCGAACGGACGCGCGGCCCGTACGTGCGGTATCGCACGAAGCCGCGCGTAATCAGTGCGAAATCCCTCTGGAATCGAGGGGAACCTTTTCCTCTCTCGCCCTTCTTACTTTAGTCCCTCCCTCCCCCCTTTCTTTCCCTCAAGTTTTGAGGCCGGCACCATCCCGCGCTGTACAGTCGCATTTACGATATTTCGATTCGACGAATCGATTGGTTTAAACGTCGTATGATTCTATATTCTATGCGGCTTATGCACCGTCTCTTCGATTATTTATTAATCGTCGACTGAATTTACGCAGTGCGAAAATGTAGGATATATTTATTTATTTATTTACCAGAGTACATTGATATATTATGTATTGATAGGATCAAGGGAGGATGTATTATCAATCCTCATTAAATTTATCGCGTAGCTTCGCAAATCAAAGTGTACACCCGGCGGCGTAGATCAATTCTATTAATTGTAATTTAATTAGATAATTAGGTTTCAAATAACTGATCGGTTCCTCGTAGCTATACATTCCCCGAGTAGATCTATGTAGATGTCTGCGGGGGGCAGAAATATGCTGGATGAAAAATGTTTGAAGCCCATGGGAGGGAGCGAGTAGGAGAGACAACTGGCTCGATGATAAAATTATGCGACAAGATAAACCTTCTTGTAGGATCGGGTGAACTGATTGAAATTCAAGGACTCGATGGGGATTGTGGAAGCGGCGCCGTTATCGCGCGAAGCTAACTGGTGGTTCATACGTCTCCCTCGTGGCGCCCAGCCGACTCCCCAGCTAATAAGAATACCCGTCGCTGAATTTTACTGCTAATAGATTTCGCGCTGAAACAATATTTCCCGAAGACCATTCCTCTGCGTAATCGCGTAATAACTCCGCAAGTTTAAACACTGCTCGCTCGACCTGCGGATATATATATACATAATGGACAGGGCGAATTAATGCGAGATAACGAGATGATAACACACGCGAATGGAGATGTTCGATAGACGATTCATTTAACTTCCTTCAAGGCGGCGAGCTTTAAAGCTCGAGCGGCGGTAGAATTGAGAATTGAAGAAAGCTTAATTATCGATGAAGGGCGAGGTGAGCTTTATCGCGAGCTTCTGCGCGAATAGACCGTGAGGCCAGTAAGCGTAGTATTTTTTTTCTTCTTCATCTCCACGGCGATGGGACTGAGGCGCGCGGCTGCTCCTCGAGGCGTTAAATTTCATTACGGGGCTGGCGGGGCATTGTGTTTGGAGGGTACCACTTACGAACGGCGAGCTTGCAATCACCGAGGCGCGGCTACGCGCTATCAAATATTTACCAACCACTTGTCCCGGAGGCAATAGCGACTACTTGTTTCCGCGATTATTCTGGGAGGCTTTTTTTCTTCTTTACTTGGAGGAGTATGAGATGTTGTCGGTTGCGGAGGTCAGCAGTGGCGCGTGGAAAAAAAACGTCGAGGTGATTAATCGAGGCCCTCGAGAGCCGCGCGATGATTAAGCGAACGTACCGCAGTGTTTAAGGTAATTTTTTTTTTTATTCTGAAGTAAATTTTACGGCGCTTCGATTTAAATTTTTGTTTTGATTTATACGCAGGAAGTATTTGTTTGCGGAGCCGAATAAAAGTTACGGGGTCGTACGATCGAAGTTTTTTTTTTGAGTACTTTTAGAGTCCATAATTAATAACAATATATTTAATTGCGCACTGTTTTTTTTAAATTATTTTTTTATTCGTATTTTCTATTATTTGTTATTAGTATTTTTTTTTTCAATATCTGTAAAATAAGATTGTTTTATTTTTGCAGTTTTCATGAAAACAGGTTTAAACTCTGATTTGAAAGAGCCATTTTTAGAATTTCTATACTCTGGAAATATTTTTTATTTCAAAAGAATTTGATAAATATTACAAAATTTATTATATTTTTTATTAACCTAAAATATTGGGAGTAAGATTCAGGATGAATCGATGCCATCGAGGCGCATCCAAGTAGAAAAAGTCGGATATGGTCAGACATTCAACTTTTACCAATAAGTAATCGATATTTTCCTAACTTCTTTTGTAAAGTGAGTTTAGGCTGTGTTCGATTCATCGATTGATTATTGTTCTCCTACAAAAGTGCAAACTATTCGTACAAAAAAAATTCACAGAAAAAAAAAATAATAATGTTCTACAAAAAAATTCCATATACCTTAAATAATATTACAAAAAAGAAGACCGACGTGTGTACACAAATAAAACCAACTACATCAAAATCAATAAAACAGTTTATCGAGCCTCGAGGTCAGTAGCCTGTGGGGGTGACTAAGCAACAAGGAAATCATGATGAATTAATAGGACAATCGAGCCTTCCGCTCAGCAATAATCGGCCAATCGGAGGCAAGCCCGTACAAGCCGGTCGACCACCGTCCGGCCGCGATAACCTCTTCTAATTCGCGTTATTTGCCTTTGAATTCGCGGCCGCAGTGACGAGGCGTCCGCGCAGAGGAGGCGATAACGAACGACGAGTAATGAGCGACAATTCCGCGCACTCGTCCCCCCCACCGCCTCCTCTCCAGGTTGCGGCCGCGAGCTTTTGAGACTGAATTATATCGATGGGGAATTATCAAGATTATTATTATTGTCGGCGGTGGCGCGCGTACAATAATTGTTATCTCTGACGGATTGCCGAGTTTGCGGGCTCTGCGCCGAGATCGAGCGCCGCCCATTTGAATTTCAATGATTGCGACGCGCCCGGCGAGTGGACGCGGTTTCGTTTTTGTTTAGCCGCCGCTGGACTCCTCTCGCACCCCCTTTCCTGATCCCCATCTGAACGCGCCGCCGGGAGAGATTAGCTTTTCCCTTGATTGATCGCGCCATTCCGCTTGGCTTTGTGTCGATAAAGCGAATACGTTAGGGTGTGATTATATTCGATATGGCTTAGGATAGCGATACTCGTTGTGTTTTGATTCGACTGCGACGGATAATTTTTTTTTTTTATTTTTCACAAAGATAATTTGTGTGGTCGTGCTAGAATTTCAGTAAATAGGCAATAATATATATTAATTAATGCGAGTGATGTTCTACTTTAATTGAAAATATTTTGAAATTTTTTCACACCTGTGACTTGAAATTAAAAAAAAAAAAGTAAAGTATAAAACATGCATCTGGGTGAACTTAATTCAGTGTTGACCTCTAAAATTTGAGATTAATAAAACATTCCTTCATATTATGAACTAAATTATGCATCTTTTAATTAAATTATAAAAAAAAAATCTAGAATTAAAATTACTTTATCTTTTACCTTATTAAAATTTTAATTAGATCCTTATACGTAGTGTATACCTATGCGTGCAAACAATATTAACCGGCGATTTGCTTGGGTCGGAAGCAGCTTGCCAATAAGCGCATTTTCTAGCCACTCATCGGCTCTTATAACGATATCCGTCAACGCGTGTAAGTAATGCCCGGCCATAAATCTCCCGTCGGCCGCAAATATCCCGCACGGCGTCGGGCGCCGTCAGTCACTGACCCGGCATAAGTGAAAATCATCGTCGGCTCCGCGCCACTTAGGCACACGCGATTTGTCCGAGGCACCGGAGCGTCCCTGGCCCGGGCATCTCCTCCTCATTTTTTTCTCCGCCTCATCCTCCCCCCACCGCCAAAAAAGGTAGCAAACGAGTCCTCGAAAGTGCAGCCCAATTTATTCGCTCGCGCATGAAAAAAAAAAAAAATAAAAAAAAAAAAAAAATACCTCGTGGAGGCCTCGCACAAGTTACGACGCGCTCGGTGATTTCTTACATCGCGCCGACGTGCGGGTATGTTAAGGATCGCAGGGATGACTCACGGCTTTTCTTCGTGCTGCATTTTTTTTTTTTATTATTTCTGCCCTTTTCATTTGAGAAATGCTCGGTGCATTACCGTGCCCCGGGCGCACGAGCTGTTTCACTTTTTCGCCGAGAATTTACGGCATATACGTTTTCAGCTAATTAATTTTCTTAGCGCTCAGAGAATCTCTTAAAATGTGTCGCAATATTTATTTATTTATTCAATCATTAAACATGAAAAAAATCCTTTAATACGCGATCCGTTAATTGTAATAACATACATTTAATCGTAAATCATAAATGATAATATTAAATAATCAAATGGGCTAAAAAAAACCGAAAATCAAAATAACGATAGATCATCGTCGACATATCATCTCCTAAATTTCTAAAAGAAAGCCAAAGACAAGGAGTACCCCGCTGAATTCCACGTTATGAAAAATGTATGTGAACGAAAAGAAAAAAAAAACAGGAAGGAAAGGATAAAAGTAAAGGGCCGTCGGTGAAGTCCTTTTGGGACATCGCGGGGGCGGCGTATCTCCCTCGAGTGGAGCGCTCGAAAGGGGCGCCATGCGATTTGCATCGAGGCGATCGCGCGCGCGCGCGCGAGGCTTCAGACGGCCTACTCCACCCACCGCGTAATTAATCGGGCCTTTGTGCCCGTATGGCGCGTACCTCGGAATGCGATCGTAGCTGTCCCAGCTGGTGAGACAGTTGTAGCTGCTGTATCGGCTGGATGACGCCATCACTGCCTCGCGCCACTGGCTAACGGCGTATCAGGGATCGGCGTCGCCGCCGCCGATTTCCTCCTTCAGCATCGCGTCGTCGGCCCACTCCACCTCCTCTCTCTTCTCTTTGTACAGCCTCCAGTCAGCGCACTCGCGATATACCCGTAAAAAATATACCCGCGCGGCTTTTTTTTATTTATTTTTATTTCTTAATGTACACACGACGAAGAAAAATGTCTCCCGATGTTTTGAGCGTGTAGTATCTTCCTCGGGAGAATTCTAAGACACTAGAGCTTGGATCACACGTCGCGACGAGAAAAAAAAGTTGGACCGCTTTGTGTGATAGTTGAGGCCTCGCCTTTTTTTTATGTATATATCTTGATACTTTGCTTCCTTTAACCTTAAATACGAGGATTATCCGTGTAGAACGAATCGGACACTCGAGAACGACTCTTGAGTTGCTCCTTAAAAATATACTACGTTTTTGGACCCGCCAACCAGCGTGCTTCTTCTCTTACTCCTTAGTGTAACTTTATACGTTTATTACAATGACCTTACTTAACACTACGTAATGTTGTTTGTTTTTTTTTCGTTTATTTATTTAATTTTTTATATAAATTTCGTTATTTGTCCGCTCTGTCGATATTACACATTCACGCCACACACGCCAAGGTAGGTAAAAAACGGGGGAACAAAGGAGAGGCAAGTCGCAGCCGCAGATAGAACACGTTCGTGCCCTCCTTTTCTCTTTTCCCGACGTCACGTCAACGCCGAACGGAATGCTCGCAGGTGCGAAGTTCGTCGTCGAATCTCGGCTACGTCGAGTACCTGACGAGGGTCTCCCATTCGTCCGCCTCCTCCTCCTCCCAAGCCTCCTCTCTCCCTTTTCGGCGTCCTCTTATTAACTCATTGCTCGGAGCTGCATCGCGCGCCGCCGAAAATCCACCGCGTCGATCTTCGTTCGGCGACGCAGTAAAATGCCAAAGGAAGACGAGACGATCGATCGGTATCCCTCGACGGAAATCACTCGTTATCTTGTACTGCTGGATTACAGGCCGGAAACCGAGCAGGTACCGCACGAACCTTTCCCCTCGGCCGCGGCGTGCCAGCTCCGACTGTTGCTTCCGCGAGCGCGCCGCAATAGTTCGGTCGCCTCTCTTTTTCTCCCTCGCTCGCGCTCCTTCTTATGTACAGTCAATCCGGTGCGGCCGATCGAGCCTCCTGCCGCGCCGCGAGCAAACAATCGCCGGCGCTGCTCTGGATCCTCTCGCCTCGGCACGTGTGCTGGCGGCTACGTCGCGGCCTCGCCGAGTGCCAGGGGGCCGCGCAGCTGCTGCTGGCCGCGCGGGGAGCGCGATAGCGGCGGGGCGGCCCGATCGCCGCTTGGGCGGCCGAGCGCGGCGCGCGGTTTTTCAAAGTTGCCTCGCTGCCCGCGCCACCGAGCGACTAATACCATAGCTCTCCCGCACGAGCCTAGGCCCGCGACGCCTCTGCCTTCTTCTAGCAGCTCGGGCCCCGCGCGCATGAGCCGCCCGATACTCGCACACTCATCGGAGCCCCTCCTCCGCAGCCTCGGCTCTTCTCTTCGCTTTCTTCGGGACGGCGATCCTCTCTCGACTGCACTCGTGCACCTCGTAAGGTAAAACAAAGCGCCGCGTACTCTCGGAAATTTTAAGTAGAAGAAGTAAATTTCGGTCCGGCGAGGAGGTTCGGAAACGATACGACGAGGCGAATTGGGTGTCGTTGGCTGTCAGCCGGCGCGGAGGCACCTGCACTTGCGCTTGAGAAATGGCATTCCGGGAGGGTCGGAGCGAGCGAGCGGGCTGCGGCGGGCGACCTCCCCGTCGGGCGCCGCGGCTCGGGACGACTGGCGGGCAGGCACGCGCGTCGCGGCGCCCGCGCCACGCGACTCACGCACACTCGGCCGGGGAGGGGTGCATCCCTCCGTGGCCGGCTGCGCGCGCACCCCGAGGGATGTACTGTACCTCCGAAGAGGTCCGCGAGGTGGGGGGCGGGAAACCGCGCGCAAACACTTCGTTTTACCCGCGCCGATGCCGATGTGTTTTTTTTCTCTCTTTCTTTCTTTCTTTCGGTGTGTCTCTTTGCTCTTTTGTTTTTTTTCCGGTTTTTTTTTTGTTCCCCTTTTTTTGAGGAGGGGGGGGGGAATGGAACGAAAAATTGGCGATGTTTCCGCTTTTTTGACGGCAGGTGAATGGAACGAGAACGAATCGGAGATTGAAGTTTCGGTTGATTTTGATCGACGTTCGGTTACTTTTGAAGGCTGACCATAGCCGGACACTGACTACTTGCCGACGCTTGGCACTTAATGGGGATGCGCGATTAATGGATTTTTTTAAGCCGATAAGCGAATGCTTTATTCGTGAAATTAATGTTTACTACGGAAATATCATGGGTGTAAACAAGTGAAATATTAAAAGGATGCGGATCGATAGTTAGAAAAAGTAATGGCTTGTCGCACACCGATGTTACTATACTTAAACGATTGTTTTAACTTTATTTCCGTACCATCATCTACTCGGTGAATTTAGTGCGGTTGACTCGTTCTGTAAGGATGATATAATACCTGTAAATAACTGAAATTTTAATTATTTAGTATAACGCTTACTGGGGAGTTCAAAAATGATGAAACTTCCCGAACAGGCGAGCGCTAACGATTTTCTTCCCTTTGAAGCGCGCAACAATAAATCCGCCAAAAATTATTTGGAGTGAATGATTTAATTTAAAATTAATTGATGTATCATTTATGATGTTCCCTCCGGCAGCTTTTTCGGTCGAAAATTAAACATCACCGTGAGCAGGCTCGATTATTGCGGCCATTGAAATTCAGCTGCCGGCGCCGAAAAAAGTGTCAGTCGCAGACGATCGGCCGCGCCGCAGGGGGGAGGGAAGCTGCATTCGCGATGCGAGCGGTCTCGGCGAGTCCGCGTGGAGGAGGCGGGGGGTTTATTAAATGAAAGTGTAATTCTAATCGGGGAAACTTTTAGCGCGACTCACAAATGAGAGCTGCTTGCGAGCGGATGAATTATTCCGAGGACGGCGCAACTTCCCTGCGGCACGCGTGCCCCGAGACCAGAATTGTTTTTGGCTATGCGCGGCAACGAGATTTCCAACCGCTGCCTTGGGTTTATATTTCAGTCGATTTCGCGCGAAAAATTTCACGCTCATCTCTGTCCAGGCCACTGACTTCATAATTCTATTGATACTCGTGCTAAAATTCGATTGATTAATTCAATTAATTACAATTTGGAAAGTTCAGTACAGTTAAGACTCGGAAATCGGAAAAAATGTACAGGTAAATGTACGAATAAAATTATGATGGATATGTGCTAAGTCCGAGACTCTGTTCGTAACTCGATTAATTATAATAGTGTTTAATTCAATTAAAAAGTGGCACAACTGTACGAAATTTTTTAAAGGATACACCTGCAAGAGGTGAATCTCGTTTAAATAAATAATTTTATTCATCACATGTGAAGATCATAATTTTGAGCACCTATTTTATTATCCTTTCCCAGCGAAAAAAAAGATGTACAAAAAAGACTCATATACAAAAAATTCTACTTTCAAAAAAGATACAGAAAAAGAATTTGAGGCCCTGTAAAATATCCATTCGTTCCATCAAAAAAAAAAAAAAAAAAATCATGAAGAAAACCGCGTTTACAGAATCAAACATCAATCAATCATTCAATTTTCCTCTCGCGCGCAAAAAAAAAGTTGATCGAGCGCACCTTGGTGCGGCTCACCTCCGGCCGCGTATTTTTCACCGATAATAAGGTCGTAACAGTTACGAGCCCGGCATGAAGAAGATTAATTCACTGTTTCGCGTAGCAGAAGAAAAGGGCTCGCGCGCTGAAGCCGTATTTCATTCCCCCCCCCCCCCTCGCAACTCTCTTATCGTTTCAATTAAGTAATTAGCGTGTGCCGGGGCAAAACGCGAGAGTCACGCCGATGATTATCTCGAGGCTCACGCCGCGAATTTGTCGATGCGACAGCGATCGCTTATCGGTAGTGCACGAAACCCCGACGGCCAGGGCTCAGCAGACGATCTTATCGTCGCATCATTAAATCCCTCTGCCAGCTCGGTACACGACGTGGGTCGACGGCATTTTTTTTTTCACCTTAGCGACTCGGTGAATTCGCTAGCGACGACCCCGATCGTGACGATGACGACTGAATTGATTTTCCCTTTTTTTTTTTTTTTTTTTTTTGTTTGGCTAAGGTTCATTTAATTTTCATGATCCGGTGCTGCGGTGAAAATGGGATGACACTTTAGTCAATGAGGAGCTTTTTTTGGTTCAAAGGAAGACAATTATTTATTAATTTCTAATATTTTTTTTACTAATTGTGGACTGTAGATGTACATCCATCTGACAGCTCGGAATTTTAAATGATTGCTTTTTTTTTATATCTTTAGCAAATTATATCGATATGAATGATAAATATTTAGCAATACGTTACTTTTTAAAATCGTTACAGTTTTTATCGAGTACTTGAAAACAATTTTTAGGGAATCGTATAAAGTTTTAGGCGTGAATCTTCTAAAGGATAAAGTATAACGTGAATCTTATAAAGAATTTTTAAAGACTTGGAAATCATCGAAAATTGTGGCGGATAATTTTTCAGACGTTCCAAAAGTTGCCAAGCGTCTTTGACTTAATTAATTCCGAGGCTCTTCGCGACATTTTCAGGTATTTTGTTCACAAGTTTTACAACAATTTTCCTCAACTTTTACGCAAAGTTGACCGTTAACCGATCGATACTTTTTAAATTGTAGGACTTTTTTCGCCCTCGTAAATGGCGGAAGTAGTTTCGAAGATTCAGCCTTTAAGGCGAAGTTCGCCTCTGTTGTCGTCCATCTTTTGCTCGCTTATCGCGATTCTTCTTTTATCATCACCATCAAAGTTACAACCCATCCGGACGATATATAAACATTACCTCCTAACTAAAAAAAAAGGAGAGCCGCAAGCCCACCGTGAATTCACTTCTCGAGTCCGTAAACCGCAATCCCGGAGTACCGACATAAAGTGAGCAGCCTCGAAAGACGAAAAAAGAAGGAACCCGCAGATTCCTACTGAAAAAACAAACTCCACTTTGTTCTATAAAAATCCCGGAGAACAGCAACAATCAACGCCGTTTTCGAATAGTAAGGGCCTACGAGCGCCGCAAGATACTGCCTCCTCCCGTCGACCGCAAAGTAAACGTTCTGCTCTACATAAACAATGAGGCTGATGAAAAATAATAAATCTCCGCGATTCACGCAGGTAAAAGCGAACGACCTCGACTCTCATCAATTTGGGGCAGGAGGAGAGGGGGGAGTTCGCAGCGGGTACGGAGCCGCTCGCTATAAACCGGATGATATATTAGGTGGCGCCGGAAGGTACGCGTTCGCGGTAAATAAAGACAGCCAACTTGAGAGTGTATAAATATTTGTTCCAAACGATGAGTTGGATTTTTCGACGTCAGAGAGCCTGGCTCACGTAATTTTCAGAGGCAGCCGTGCCGTGTGGATACTGCGGAGCTGAATTTAAAAACTGAAAATTGATATTTGATTTAAATTAATTATTTAACTTTAAATTTGATTTAGTAATTTAGAATATTGGATTATTCAATGGATACGTTTACTTTTTAAGTGACACACTATAAAGTTGTAATAAATTATTTTGCATGGTAAAAAATTTTTTTTTTTTTTTACGAAACTTTATAAATTATTTAGTAAAAGCATTAAAAAAAACTGTAACTAAATGATAGATTAATGCAAAACATCTAAATTTATTTAACGTTGATAAAAGACAAAGGCAGTTTAACAAATTACTTTCCTTAACAGTGTAATTGAGATTTCAAGGGAATCAAAAGTTGACGGTGCGATCAAAAATGAGAAAAGTTTTCATCCCGACAATAAGACTTTCAAAGAGCAGAACGTAGAGGCAGGCAGAACGATAAGCACACAAATCTCGTTGCTTCTAATTATAATTAGGAAAGAAGTTAGCTCGGCACTTACCTTAATACAGGGCTGTTGTAGAGCAGAAATCGCGTGACCGAAAATCGCGTAATTGCAGAGTAACTATATACACAATTTACGTGTCTAATTGATCATCAGAGTTGTAAAGTAAGATGTTCCGTCTAATTACGCACTACTCTTATTTCGTACAATAGCCTAAAAGACTTCTAAAGGGTCGTTCAACGTAACAATCAGAATATAACTATAATTTAAAAATTCGTTTCATAGGATACGAGCTTCGGCGTCTATATACATTGCGAAGCGGAAACAAAATTTTATGCACTTTTTACGCGCATGTCTTAAGGCGATCTTCCCATCTTTGTTTTTAAACCTTGTATCAATCGCAATTCTATGAGGGACAAGAGAGAGAGAGAGAGAGAGAGAGAGAGAGAGAGAGAGAGAACTCCGGGCGCAATTTTCAACTGGTGGAAGACAAAAAGGCAATCGCGAAGAAAGAGAAAACGAGCGATATCCCGAAATTTCGATCTGCAGTTTACGAGGCAAGGATCGCGCCGGGGGTTACGAGGCTCGCTAGTCGTAAACCACCGTCGCCGACGGATCGTTCCTTATAAAGGATTTAAAGGAAAGCTGATCGACTTATGCCGTAAACGCATCCTCGAGTGCGCCCTTCGTATCATCGACGAGATTTAACCCGCGCACCGTTCTGCATCATTCAAGCCAACTAGTCGTTATCAATTATCGTTTTGAATAAAATAAAAAAATTTTAAAAATCAGGCTGTCGAAATGACGACCGCGAGAAGCAGAAGGAAAAGTAACGCTGCTAAATAGAAAATCGTCGGGCGGAAAAAAAAGTGGCACGGGTTAAAAAAAAAGACACCGCGCACCGTTCTGCATCTTTCAAACCAACTATAGTCGTTATCAATTATCGTTTTGAATAAAATTAAAAAAATTTTTAAAATCAGGCTGTTGAAATGACATGCGCGAGAAGCAGAAGGAAAAGTAAGACTGCTAAATGGAAAATCGTCGGGCGGAAAAAAAGTGGCACGCGTTAAAGAAAAAAAGACACCGCGCACTGTTCTGCATCTTTCAAACCAACTAGTCGTTATCAATCATCGTTTTGAATAAAACAAAAAAATTTTTTAAATCAAGCTGTCGAAATGACGACCGCGAGAAGCAGAAGGAAAAGTAACGCTGCTAAATGAAAAATTATCAGGCGAAAAGAAAGTGGCACGCTTTAAAAAAAAAAAAAGGCAGAAAGAAGAGAGGAGAACGACAGCTTCCAGCAGTCACGTTATTTTTCCAACCACTCGAGAAGTTTTTAATTCGGAAAATCTACAAAAGTCCCGGGCGCTCAGGCAAAGCCCAAAAGTATACTCGTTATCCCCGGAAGAGCTTCGCGTGGCTCTCGAATTTATTTCACTATACAAACTTTAACGGTAAAAATTACACTCGCGCCGGCTCTTCCGAGGATAAACCAAAACCGGCGTCGAGTTGGGGGAAAAGGTGCAGGGAGAGAAAGAGAGACGAGACGCTGCGTAGGCGCGCGCATAGCCGCGTAATTACGGCGTCGCGCGCGGTGCCTTCGGACAATCGGTCGGATAGCGAAGTTCGAAGTAACAACTCACGAGGGCCCAAACTCTTGCCACGTCGTTATATTTTCTTTCTTCGCTAATGAATCTCTGACCGCTCGTTTATTCTTTGCCGCCACTCCCGCCGGGATCCTCCTTTGACGAGGGAAGTTTGTTATATCAGTCGCCAACGCGAATTTATAGAAAATTTCGAGTTAATAAGACCAATATTTGCTCGTTTAATCCGTCCGCGAGGCGCTTCCCTTTTTTTCCCTGCGACGAGTATCGTTTTTTTTCTCTACTCGAGGGGATCTGTCTTCCTTTATTTCTTTCTTTTTTTTTAAACTCGTTTTGGCTGTGGTTGCGGTTCAGCGGTCAAATGTGCGCAGTTGCCGCATGCTATTTACGTTTGCTCGCTTCACTTTTATTTTGGTCACCGAGAGGGAGAGCAAATATAAAGCAAAAAATTAAAGAAAAAACAAACGATACTGAAGGATACGATACTTTGCGAATTTCGGCAGCGAAGTCGAAGAATAAGAAAATCTATTGATAAAATCTAAGGCTTATAATCGAATGATACTCTTCAGAGTCCTTTAACCGAGACTCAACTATTAATTTTCCAGACGTCCCACAGCCAAAACTAAACTTCAATCCCCCAGCGAGCAGAAATATGCTAATCCTCATTCAAAGGTATAGCGAGTTAACCAAATTGGATGAGAGGGAGGGGTAGAAAAAAAAAAGAAAATAGAATAATCCGCAGTGGAAGAAAAAAGAAAGTGACGCACTCGACGCTAATTCACTCGCAAAAAGCGGCGCTTATTTGCCCGGGGCAAAGAAAGAGAGGCAAAAGTGAATAACGCACGGGATTAGGATGAAAACTTTACGAGCCTCTTCGTATTCACGCTTGGCCCACTTTTTCACCCGCAGGCTCGCACGTACACACGTACGTACGCGGGTTCATTATGCACGTCGCTCGTACTAGCCCGTCGTGCGCGCATCGATTTTCAATTACCGAGTCCGGCGCTCCTCGGCCCTTAGACCTCCCCCCTTATAGATGAGCTTACGGCCTGATACCTGGGCTTGATGGATATTCGGGAAAACGGCGGGGCTCGAATCTTCTTTTCTTCTTTATTCGCTAATGGCGCTGCGGTGGCTGGATTTACTTTGCTCCGAATTTTGGGGTGTAAAATTTATGCGCTCAGTGCGATGCATGTGTCTATAAACTTGGGGGTGTGAATTAGTGCGGGCTGAAGATGACCAAATTTTTTTTTTTTTGAGAGAGAGAGGTTTAAAATTTCCGCCAGTGACTAAAAGTCAGATTTATTGGATAAACTCGCGATTTCTCGAAATTAAGTTGAATACGTAACGAGAATCTTTGTTAGTTTAATCAACAAAATTTCATCTCCACTTTAGCTCGCTCGCTCTCGAGGGAAGTGTTTAACCTTCGAGTCACGGATTTACATGAAAGTTTGAAAGACGTTTGCTGATACCTAAAAACGAAGTTAAATACTTTTAAAAAGTTCGTTTTTCTTTTACTCTCATATAATATTAACTCCCTGATTACTTGTTTTTTTAGATATTTTAAAAATCTACGGTACTAAAGAAGAAGCAACTATACATTTCACACCTCCCGATGCTTTTTAACAATTTTTCTTCATAAAAAAAGAGAAGCTCATCATACACCAGGAGAATCGAGCGCCGATTGAAAAAAGCAACATTTTTTGCCCAAGCATTCAACAAGTCATCGAAAAATGAGAAATACAAACGTACCCCTCCTGCCAGTCGAGGAATAAATTCCGACGCCTACTTCATTAGCATTGAACGGCTCTCGGCACGTTTCCGGAAGTGCGAGCGACGCCTCCGGCGCATCCTGTCGGACACGCGTCCCCTACGGAAACTTTCGCCCTCGGCCGTGCGCGATAAGGATCGATAAAAGCCGCGACGTCGCGCCCGAACAAAACGCTCGCCGCCCATTGACAGAGTTCATCCATTCATCGGGGGAGTACGTTCGCGCCAATCAATCGCGCGACTAAATTCCTTATCGACCGCGCGTAAACTATCTGTCACCGGCGGGAAAGTCATGCATCGCTGATGCCTCCACCGTCGGCTGTATTAATCTAGCGGCGCGATAACGCGAACAATGGCCACTACGCTCGCTCGGTGAAATTTAATCAACGACCGATCGTACGAGGCTATTGTCGATGTGTTTCTCTGTTTCTCGAGCTCGCTCGATCTTTTTTTTTATTTTTTTTTTTTTTTTTTACGATAAGGTTTTTTTGCCAGCGTGGATTTGTGTACTCGGGAGACGGTAGGGATGTTCATTTGGGTACGGAGCGAGGGATGGATGTCGCGCTGTACGCTCGAAATGCCCAGCGAACGATTAGCCCGAGGATTATGCGCGCGCTGCTGCAACGGGTAATGGGATTTCAGCGGGATGGTCCTTTCTACACTGGCCGATTACTGAATTTTACAGAAATGCTATGTGATGGTCTCATATACTTTTTTATGAACAGCAGATTTTGAGTGTTAAATGCTTTTTTAATGTCTAGTAGTGTTTTTTTTTTTAGTTGATCATGGCTAGAAGTAGGGTCTTAGATTAAATAATTATTTTTAAAATTGAGTCAGTGACACTTGAAATTGCACTAATTTTATTCATGTAATATTACTGAAATTTCGAAAGTTTCACTATTTTCAATTTAGATCCAAACATTGGTATAACGATATGAGGTATTATTGGTTTTACGTTATGAAATTTTCTACATTTTTTTTTTCATTCCAATAAAGATTCAGACAAATGCTCCCTTTAAAATACTAAACGAGACAATTTGACTTCTTACTTCTCCGAAACTCCTCCTTTATCACCCCATTCAAAAATTTAAACCGCAACGCGAGCTGTTACTAAATTACCTTACCGCGAGATAAATAACGACGCTGAATATCTCCGCTTAGTCCCGATAATTAAGTGCAGATGGAAAAACGGAGACATTTATCAAAGACACCCGTAATAAAGTACAATTTATCAAGCGAAGTCGGCTTGTGCCTTCGTATCTACGTCGGTTATATACTAAAAAAAAGGGGGGAAGAAAAACACAGACTCGCGTTCGGCCGATCGATTTGACATGATAATTTCCGCGGAGGCGAGCGGCAAAAAGTTAAGCGCTTGTGCATCGATTTCCTGCCTCTGCTCCTTTTAAAGCGAGCGCCGCCGCGGAAATGAAAATTTGCCACCGCTAATGTCGAAGTTATCGCCGTGGCGTTTTCTCCCGAGCGGATTTCCCATCCCCGGAGCCCCGGGAAAATCGCTCGCGCGTGCAGTTTCGAAATGCCCGGCGTAACTTTTTCATCTGCTTAAAACGTCGGATTATTTTCGATTAAGCGCCCGCTTAATTCCTGGCCGTGAATTTAAACGCAAAGCGCTCGGTTGTGCCGCCGAGGTTTCATATTTTCTTTGAGTGCTTTTTTCCACCTGGCGACTGAGATGTGAAAAAATAATGAGTGAAGCTTTCTCGACTATATGGTTAATTTATTGTATGTTAATCGTCAAAAGATATTCATTTTGTTATAGATGTAATGGGTACTGAAAGGTTTTTTAATGGGCTCAGTGTAAAATTAATCATTAAAATATTATCAATTCGAATAATGAATGTGATGAATAATGAAAACAAATATTTAAAATTCGTGATAAATATTTTATAAGTGCGTACATTAAGGGGGGTTAGTACCTATAAATTTTTTCTGCTGGAATGACCTGCAAAATAAAAAGTACAATGTAAATTGTTTT
>JAWWEN010015864.1:0-21301 GCA_035582955.1 Sycophila texana | reverse complement strand
TAGGTCCCGATTCCAATGTTACTTTGTAATTTTTGCTAGATTTATTATAATTTTTCTTATAGTATTTCTCTCAGTGTGCTGTAGGGTTGAGAAAGACCAGCCAGTGTTATTATTTCGAAATCCCGCCCATTATTTTTACTCCCGTGAAGCAAACAGCTAAGATGAGAGAAACGCTTGCCTACTCGATTATATACTAAGAGGAAAAAGTTCCGCGCTCATTATATCCCTCGGCTTTTTATTTACAGCAGCTCAGAAAACAATTTCACCATGATCCCAAAGCACACCCTCCGCGTATATACCATTCATTTCCTCTTTCTGCGCTCCCCAGGAAAAGAAAATCCATCATTAACCACGCGACCATATCTGCGCGATCCTCCACCCACGCCGGGAAAAAGCCGCTAGAAAAATCGCGGCCCGCTCGAAACAATCCCCCCATGGCTCGGCGCATTACACCATCGTTAAGAAGGCGAGGGGAGCGTAGGCGGGAATACCGCGCGTGTGAAATATCGCGCTTGAGGGGGAGACTCAGGGCGAGAGAGGCCCAGCGATGATCGACCACAATTAGCCGTGATAGGGGGTCTTTTCTTGGATCGTGTGGGTTGCGCGGATTCGTGGTTATGCGTGCCTCTTTTTTTTTAGTAACTTTTTTGAGCAACATCGTCGCTGTATGTTGCGCAATATACCCGCGCGGGGTTCGCGAATGCAAGACGGGAGTGGTGTCGAGGGCTTTATTTATGAGCCTCATGCGACGCGGTGTCACAGCGCGCCCCGATGGAGTTCCCATGTTGGATTTTATGCCGGATATTAGAAAGCTCTTGGCTTTCTTTATTGTAGGATTATGAGATACGTGCTTTGCTTTTTATAAAGTTTTGTTTTAGCGAGGAATGAGAGGCCGTTTCACTTTCGTATCAGAAAATTGTATTTAATTCAATAATATTAAAAAAAAAAAAAAGATCGATAAGTAATTCTTTTAAACGAAAGATTGTGATCTTATTTACTGTGGATGATATTGAAGTATTGAAACGTCTTATGTCAGTAGAAATAATATATGTGCTTATGTACTGATAAGTTTTCTCGATAAAAAAAAACTGTAAAAGGTTTTATTAAAGACAGCCATTGAAGGATCATACGTAAAAATAGACGATGAAACGTTTAGAGCTTCATAACGGCGGCAAATCTGCCGACAGCGTTATAGCGAATAGACCGAATGAAATGAGGGTCGATTTAAAAAAAAAAAGCCGCTTTGTCGCTTTATACCTATATAATAAATTTGAGCTTCCGGAAGCCTCTGAGCGAAGGTACCTCGTAAACGTCGCCTCTGACTCATATCGGTATTTCACAATAAATCACCAGTTATACTTTGATACGCAGCCGCACGAGCGTGCACGAGAGTCTACTTTGCATATTTAACTCTTTCGCTGGGACAAAAGTACCCATTGCAAGTAATCGAGGGCTGGAAACAAAGCGAGCTTAATTATGAAATTTATTTCGGTGCGACACATATAAATCTGTATTGACCGTATAAACTTTTTCCCCACGTCGTTACATTGATTAAAACATCCCGCTGTCGCAGTTTGTTTTAATGGGACGCGATATAGACGTGCACGTATATATAAAAATAGTTTAATTATTTATTTAACATGTAAATCCCATATACAAGCATCCAGTGACGCGCGCGGCCCTCTAAATGCATTCCCACAATTTCTATCTCTAGTGCGTCGATCTTTCTCAGTGAAAACAGCTCGTATGTATACGAAACGCCAATCAAACATGCCGAGGAGCACTAGTCGACGTCTCTCGTCGGGCACTCGACCACTACGGCAATTTATGCGTCCACTCCGCTCTTCATGTAAATAAAGTATTCGAAAAAAAAGAGGCCGCAGTGCGAAAGCGATAGGATTATATCGGACGAGCCCCAGGAATCGAGCGTCTACCCCCTCCTCGACCAACCCCCCTCCCCCAACGACTTTCCCCGCCGTCAGCGGCTGCCGACGACTCTTACTAGATTTATCGCGACCCGCGCGAAAATAACGATATTTCGCCGTTGAGCTCGAGTGTCTTTTTTCTTAGATAATTAAGTTTCAGGAATGCCTGTGCATTTTTCTCACCTCCACGGCGCCGGATCCCGTTTGGGGGATTATACTTTATCGTAAATACCGCGATCTGATGGCCTTTTAAGAAAGTTTTAAGCCCGCGCCTTTTAAGTTTCCGTAGTTAAATTAAAATCCGATGTGTTTATGACCGCGATGAAAAATATTTTTACGCGGGGTATTTGAATTTTATTTCTTCGTTGTGTACAACTGCGGAATATTTAAAATGCCGCGGATTTCTCCGCGAGGGATTATCATTCAACCGAAACGATGACATTTTCGGTGACATTTCGTAGTCGGTATAAACTGACACACATGATTACGCGAATGTGAAATATATTATAATTATAAGTTAATTTCATCTAACGTAATACAGAATTGAAATGCTCCATTTGAAATGAATGAATAATAACCGATTAAAATTGGAGATGCAAATAATGATCATTAATCTCATGTACGTAATTCCTCATTTTCGTTAAAATGTAGCAGAATGTCACAATAGCGCGTATTAAATTATTTATAAATTACTTAGAAGCAAAATTACATTTAGAAGAAGAAAATATAATTTTTTTTATAAAAACTCACTTTAAATCACGATTTTATAAAGAACGAAAATTATTGGTAAAACTTTTTGTTCGCATTTGATTTTAAAAAAATTAACAATTGAAGGCCCAGATACATGCAAGCTCCGCTCACCCACCCAGTTAGCGATTTTTTAGAAATAAAAACATTTGATAAAAAAATACACTAAAAAAAATTTTTGTTAACTTTTTCTCGCATGGCAAAACAACCTCCACGAGGAAGCAATAAAAAATATTTCATTCTGTCAAAAGTTTCTGGAATCCCTAGGGAAGCCAATTAGCACTGTTCATCTCTCTCGCGAAATAATCGGATGAAAAACCAGTCGACGAAACGGTAGTCCCGGCGCAAAATTCCGGCCTTGCAGTAAATGGCGAGCGGGGAAATGCCAAGGAGCTTACTCAGCGAGCGAAAGCGCCGCGTGCAAAGATAAGCCGGTGCACCGCGCATCTTGTATACCGCTGCTCCTGGGTGCATCGTCCGCGAGACCAGACTCTATTAATAGGGGCGTGCATAACGTCGAGCGCGCTCGCGGCCATCGTGCGCTGCCACCGCTGGATTCGCACTATACTGTTTTCGGGTTGATCTTCATTTCATCGGCTGATCACATGATAATACCTACCATTTCTCACCATCGCGGAATAATAAAAGCTCGCCGACACGCTACACTCGGCTTACTGCCCAATAAAACACGAGTCGTGACCGGAAGTAAGACAAGCCCGGCTCTACTAGACGACGAAAAAAAATAAATCCCCCAGTGTCTCGTATAGAAAAGCTACTTTATTTATTCGAGAAGGTGCACGCCGTTACGCGTTCATTTCAGGATTTTTATCAGGCTTTATTTATATACACCGACCGTCGTCGCCTTATCTTTTAAGCAGCGAAGGAGCGGAACAATCGAGAGAGAAAGAGGCTGCCGCGCAAAGGAGCATCCGATTGGCGAAGCGCGCTGGGCTCTTCAATCTCCGCCCTTCAGGTGGGGGGATGGGGATGAAAAAAGGGGGGAGGAGTGAAGCGGGAAAGTCGACGCGATAACGAGGAGGCGCGCGAACTCTCGGCGTCGCCCGCGCGCGTCCAGATAAATATTCATCGAGGACGCGCCGGCGGCAGCGCCGCCCGATAAGATACGCCGCGGGGGAACTGTCGCGCGCGCGGCTGCATAGCGGTGCAGCTCCTGCACCCGGCTGCACCTTATCGACGCGCAAAGTGCACGGCGACGCACCTTGGCTGCCTCCCGCGCCTTTTATCGTTATTGTCGCCTGAATTTTGCAATCCCCCGGCGGGGAGAGGTCGATTTTACTGGTCTGCGCACTCTCAGCGCGACCGCAGCCTGGACTGCTGCTGTACTTCGCGTCGATAACGGAGCTAATGAATGCCGATATCGTTGGCTTCGTGCCACTCACCTGAAACAAAACGGAAAATAGGTATTTTTAATATGGATTATAAATTGTATGTGCTTTTACGTGCTAAATTATTTTATTTTTAAGTGCAGCTTTTTAGGTAGACACTTGCATATAAAAAGAATTTTCTGTATAGCAAAAATTACTATACTTGGATAGTCATTTTGGTATCTAATTACTAATTAGCGGTACTAATTAGCGGTAGACAAATTATGCAGAAGTTACAAGTAAAATTCATTAAAAATTACTAAACGAAAAATCATACAATATTTTTACAAAAAATTCAATTATAAATGTATATAACTTATAACCAGTGAAAAGAAGTGGAAATATTAAAAACGGTACACGGGAATATCAAAAATTGAAAAATAATTTATCATTTACTTATTAAATAAGGAAAAAAGAGAGCTTTTATAAACCGGTGAAAATTATTTCCAACTTTAGAAAATTCATGTAAGTTTAAATCACGGTGTAATAATACTCGAACCTCGTACGTGCACCCCGCTCAAACATCGTGCGCGCGCGCGCGCACCATCCATCGTTTAGACATTAAGTGAGAATTTTCTCGGTGTAGGTTTCGAAGTTCGGAATTCCAGGAACCCGGCCGTTTCTCTAATCACCTCGTCAAATACGCGGGGGTACTATCAAAATCACACTGGCGCCGCGCGTCGACCTCGCGGGACGTACTTTGAAGTCGGCTTTGTTGCCGACGTCGTAGCCGACGGCCTGGAGCCGATGACTCTCGAGGAGCCAAGAGCCGTACCACAGCGCCGAGGGTAAAACTCGCGAGTTGCGGCGCGTATATGAAAGGAAAATTAGCCGCCGCCGCCACGGCGCGACCCGCACGTTGCGCAGGCAGGCCACAGCACTTCCGAGAACGCGAAATGAGTTAGCACGAAAATGCAAGTCTCGCATTCCATCGATTGTGCTCTCTCCGTGGTACATCCATCCCCTCGAGCCCATTCGAACCTGCTAACGCGTGCAGCCCGAGTCGATTTAGCTGATCGACTAAAGAGAAAAAATAAAAATATTGTAATTTTGTAGCGCGCGGGACGATCGTAAATTTCGAAGTAAACGGCACTGCGGCGATGGGGTGAGGGGTAAGGCAAGAGCTTATCGGGGGTGCTTGAAATTTCACGAACGGCGTGTATCTACAGCGCGCGCCTTGGGACGCGTACACACTTTACCTCTCGTCCTCTGCAATTCAATTAACTCCCGCTACAATTTGCTATCGTTTTACTCGCGCGCGACACGAATATCCCTCTTTTCTTTTCTGCTTCAGTAGAGCTCGCGAAGCCTCGCCGTGAATGCGAAATCAAGCGGTGTATAAAAACGCGCCAAATGAGAGTTACGGATATTACGCCGCCGTGAGGAAAAAAACGTCCGGCAAAAATACCGCGGCATCACGCGAAGCCTCGACCGCCTGTCGGCTCCGCGTGAATAAGTGTACGGCATAAAAGTAAGTGTAAAATTAAAAGCGATGTAATTTACAGCCCTGCGTTTATTACTACTATAGCTGTGAGGAGCTATAAGAAAAAAAAAATCGACGTGCGTAAGATGTATTTTATTTATTTGCGATCCCCTTCGATGCAGAAACAGTGTATGCAACGCTAAAAGCTTAATGCGGCGACGCTAATAAAGTGAGATCGATATAAACGTTGGATTACTTTATCCCCTCATAATTATCGTTCGATAAACATAATCACTTATTACACATGCTAATAAAAAGAGGCGATCTGCTATTTTTTTTTTTTATCTGTACGTGAAATATACAGTTAAATATGCATGAGGAACGTGCAAGGCAAAGTTGATTAAGCAGAGTTATTTTTAACGTCGTGTATAATTATGCAAAGCTAAAAAAAAAAAAAAGGAAAAAATGAGTCAGTGGAGAGGGCTGCAATTACTCGAAGAAACGCGTATACAACTTAAGCAGGTTACTTCGACTCGAGAAACCATAGGTGAGCGTAAGGAAACGAGACTAAGATGGAGTACGGCGAGAGTAGCTCGTCGTATGGCTTAAGCTCCGATGTAGTCCTACTATTTCTGACAGCCGCGAAACAAATATTTGCGAGGAGCCGCGTCGACCGCCTTAGCGCGCTTCTTCATCCGTCAACTCCGTATCCCCGCATCCCTTCCAATAACTTTTCTCTCGCGAATCCTCGAAAATATCGCCGCTATGGGGGAAAAAAAGAGTGCGTCGGGGTAACAAAAAATGAGAACGACCTCTGATGTTACGACGCGACATCGCGCGCGCCGGGAAAAGAGGGAAATTTAGGCGAAGAACCCCGCCTGGTGTAAGCAAAAAAAAAGCCCTCCGTCAAATCTAAGCCGGGGTGATTTCCGCCGGCGAAGCAAGCAAGCCTCGGAGGGAAAAAAAATCGCCCCGCGCGCAGCGTCCATTTGTCAGTCGCTGCTTGTTCCGCCGCGATAGCTTTAGAGGGAAGGAGAGAAAGAGAAAGAGCCGCGAGGAGGAAAATGCCCGTCACGCGCGCACCGCGAGATCGTCCGGAGCTTATACAGGGAGGCGGAAACGCATTAGCCGCGAAACGATGCGCTCGCAAAACCGTCGACTCTCTTTCTCTCTCTCTCTCTCTCCGTCTTTATTTTAGCAGGGGCGGAGTGCAGTGTATGTGGGTTAACCGGTCCTTCCGCGGGGGAAATGGAAGCGTGTCGTATCCTTTTCTATTTTTTGCAAGCCTCGAAATAGCCGACGCCCAGGGGCCGATTGATTGATCGCGATCGGTCGGTCTGTATGTTCTTTTTTTCGAAAAGATTTTTTTTTTATCCAATTACACGCAACGCGCACTGACTTCCATTTACTAATAACGATTTTTGTCGAGTCCTAATGAAAGCCTAATAAAGCTCCCGGTGGGTTAATTTAACTTGCGTCGTTCGGAAAGGACGTAACGAGGTTAAACCTACATTTTTCCCATTAAGTTCCGCGACCGCGACGCGTCAATCAAATTATGCGGTCGCCACATAATTGATCTTCCACGATCCAATCAGTGCCGGTTAATTATGCAGAGAATCGACATATTTAAGCAAACAGAAAATGTAGAAAAGTCGTGATCGATATCGCTAATGTATCGGCCGTTAAATTCCCCTCCTACTTCTACCCTTGATCGGTAATTGCCATCAGATTGACGAGCATCCGATCGATAAATCGGCCAATCAAAGAAAAAGAAACTACCGGCGCCCGTGTCGGAGTTATGGGGTATATCGCCGATGATAAATTCGAATGAGCGAACGGGACCCGCCCCTTCTATCCGGTGATCGCAAGTAGGAAGTTTTTTCGATCGTAATCGACTGGAGACGACGCCAGTAACGCCCAGGAGACGACTCAATGCATCGCGAATCGCGACGCCCCGGTTGCAGCCTCGATGTTATTAGCGCCTGGCCCCAATGAAAAGCCGCGAGGCGCGAGCGAGCGCATAATCCCCTCCGGCTTCTCCTCCTCGGCGCATTTATCAGGGCGGCTCTGACGATCGCCTAATCGCAAGCTCTTTAACGCTCGCGGCGCATAAATCGCACCGGCCAACTTGCAGACGGATGGAATCGCGAAGAGGTAGTCCCGTCGGTTTGAGGAAGTCTTTTTTTTTATGTGAAATGAAATCAGCGGTAATTAGGATTACGGTGAGCGTGAAAAATGATGGAGGGAAAAGGTGTTCTACATATTGTTTGTAAAATTCGATGCATTTATTATTATTGGATGCATGCACGAGAAGCTGGCAGGTATTATGCTTTACATAAGCGAGTAATAAATTCATTTAAGATTAAATTTGTTCTTAAAATACAAAAGTCCCTCGTTTCATCTTATATTACTTTATAAAGTAAGCAATTAATTATTCACGATAAATCTAAAGTTACTTTCTCGTACAAAATCGATACTATCCGCTTCTTCTACGAAAATAAAAATATCCGACTGAACTAATAAACTAAAAGTAGAAAGTCTACTCTGCGCACCATTTACTCGCATAATTTACTTGCACAAACGAGCAATAAACAAACTCTTAATTTAACACGAGTAAATGAATTACAACAGCACAGTGCCGCTGGGAGACACAAGCATCAACAAGGCACCCTTGAACGTGGTGTAACCCCGCCCTCATGCAAATACAACGGCGACGAAAAAAAAATGGTCGAAAGGAGGGAGCACGAGAGAAAGAGAGAGAGAGAGAGTAGCGTCGATTACGCGAATCGGCTAATTGCTTGCACGGCGGGGGTTGCAGCAGGCGCGGCTCGCGCGGAAAAACCGGCGTACACCGGGAATGGCAGACGGTCGCCAAGTGCTTCGTGACTCGCATCCGAGAGCCGAGCGCTCGCGTCAGGTAAAGGCCGGGTCTCGTACTTTTTGCAATCGATCGGAGCGCAGCGAGCACGCACCAAGCAGGGAAACCCAATGTCCTTTTTCGGGATTAATGGCTCGTCGCGGTCGTGCTTCTTTCCGCGCCGAGACGAGACGGAGAGTCCAGGTGATAAGGCGGCGGAAGACACTGTTGCGCTGACGGGGTCGATGGACTTCCGCGTGCCTCTTGAGATTCTCGCGTCTCATCGCGGATTTGCGCTGCTGGTGACGATGTTTCATTGGCTTGTGGATTTTCCCCGACGAGGCTAATAAAGTATCGCTGGCGTAAATATGAAATGTTGTTCTTTACTTTCTTTTTATTTTTAATAAAAAAAAAATGAAATGAGTGAGCAAATACGGTATTTTGCATATTATTTATTCATTTCAGTATAAAACATTTTTTCATGCGTGCGCGTTTAAATGAAGAACGAAATGGAATAATTTCATATTTCATTGAATGATGCGCGCATAACAAGAGACGCGAAAAAAGGGTCATTTTCCACATTCAGCCAAGCATTCGTCCAGAAAATGCGAGCACGCTTTACACTTTTTTTTTTTTTTTTTAAAAAAAAGCACAATTTCATTTCCTGCTCTAGAAAAAACAACCGACACTACACAGAATACGAAACTTCGCACAATGGCAGTCTTCAGCGATGGGGGTAACGTGACACCGAAATGTAGATAGCTTCGCGTAATGCTTTCCAATAACTCGTCGTTCTCCGCGTGTCGAAAAAATTTCATTTTCGCATAACGTCAAGAAAAAAAAACAATTTTCCTCCCTTCCTCAAAAAAAAAAATAAATAAATAAATAAATAAAAAAATAAAAAATAAAAAATAAAAAACTAAAAAAAGAAGAGTTCAAACACCAGCGGAATGTTTTACATAGCGGTTATTAAAATGTCCGCGGAATAGACGGTGGCGATGATGTTCCGCGAGCAAAACGCGGAGGGACGAACGCAGCGAAACAGGGGGAAGCGGTCTCCTTCCTCCTCCCTCCCCCCATAAAAATAACTGTGCCAAATGCCGGCTCAGTGCGCGCCGATGACATCAGTGCCAGAAACGCGGAATTGCGCAAGTGCCGGCGAGAATGAGAACCGCGGGGACGGCCGTATCGCGGGCAGACGATCAGCCGCGCGCGCGGCCGTCGCCTCGGGTGTCGACTTTCTCGAAGTGCGAGCGAACGAGTCGCGACATTTTTTTCCTACTTATGCTCGCCGACTTTATCTCTTCGCTGCAATCTTAGCTGCTTTTTTGAAAAAGTAAGTATACTTTGTACCGGCGAAAATTTAAAAATGTAAAAAAATTGGCATTAGCTTATATGAAATTGAATTATTTCTTTAAATTACTAAAATTTAATTATTTCATTTTAAATTAATAATTCAACTGATGTAATTATTTCATTATGTAACTATTTTCCGATAAAAAAAGTCTATTTATATATATTGAATTATAATCAGGATTTAACATGGACTTGTGTATTAAAATCGAGGCGCTTATTAGTGTAAATTTTAATGAATAATTATTCATTGCTGTACTATTATATTTACATCTTTTAATCGCTAATTGTTCAGGCATGATTAATACATCAAATGCCGAGAATAATTATAATGCGATCACTTTTAATTATTTACATGCAACAATCGATTATAATTACTTTTTCGAACGCGGTTTATTAAACAAATACATTTCTCCATTAGTAAACGAAACCTTTACAAAAACTTTATTTCTAAAACTGAAACCTTAGCAGCCTGAAAAAAAAAACGACAACGTTCGTGGTATTAAAGGAAGGAACAGTAGATTCTAATGTTTTCCTAGCAGCGGAGATTTAGTTTCTTACCGCAAGGAAGAGAGAGTGGCCCGGTTGTTTTCCTCGAGGGAAGAGGAGCCCGAGCGATATCCACGCGGGCGCTGTAAACGCACGCCAAGGAGGCGCGATAAGGAGTCTCCCGCGCGACGCTATCGCCGCGAGAAATGTTTACCTGGGGCGCCTGGCGCAAAGCGTCGAATCTTCCTCCCGCGCGACTGTTTGCTCTCACGCCGTTCCGGCGCGCGATAAAATATTGAAACGGTCTACATCCGCCGAAAGTGGGCTCCTCTGTTTGCCCGCGTGTACACCCCAAATTCTGGGGGATTAATGAGGGCTCGTGCCGACGCTGATTTGATTTCTTCTTCCCTTTCGTGGGGGAGGATAAAAGAAAAAAAAGTTCGAAGGAGTTGCCGCGCGGTGAGCCCAATGCTGCGGGTAGACGGGAGACGTTGGACGACTGGTTTACGGATGATTAGGGGATAGCGAGGCAGTCTTCGCGGCGCGTTTCTTATTTAGCGCGGAGTTCGAGGGGGGCATTTAATTTATGCGGGAAAGTCGCGGAGGTTTTCTTTCTTTTTATTGATGGGGCACTTTTTGAAATAAATGCGCCCTACCGTAATTAATTTGATATTTATCGGATTCGGGTGGCAAGTTTATAGATGCCAGAGATATTTGTACTTTCTCGAACGCGAGATTTCTGCGCTCCACATCAATATCGCTGTTTGGTGATATTAATCTTTTGGAGATTTTCGTTTGATCACGAGTAAATTTTTATTATTATTATTTTTTCGTTTCTACGAGTGGTTAACGTTTTTCATTTGATGTTATTTACGCGCCTGTAGTGTGTATAAACGTTAAATTTATTTACACGCCCATTGCGTGTATGAATGTTAAATTAACGAGTCGTAAAATGAACACAAAGATTCTTTTTTTATTTTACATATTCTGTACGCAACATTTAAATTAAAAAAAAAAACTCCAAGGGATACAATAAAAAACTGTGAAATCGCTCTTTTAGCAAGAATATTTTTTCAGTGACAAGAGCCTTTTTAAAATAGCTGGTCAAAATGAATGCAGTTTCATGGACAAACGTTCGCCCATTGTCGCGTGCGACCAATAAACAATGAATTTCAATTTCGCCGAACAAAAACGATCCGGCATTTTATGAAATTTCCATTTACAACGACGTGCCCGCACATCCCTCGGCCTTTTCCGAAAATCCCTCCTCTATTTCTCGCGGAATAATGAACTTTTCCCAAACTCATTAAAATCCGTCATTATGAACGAATTGAAAGTCCCTCAGCGGACCGTGGAGCAATGACTCGCCTGGTATGAAATCATTGTTCGACGGTTCGATCGAAAAAGGGGCAAATATAATGTAACAACAAACACCTTGAAAAAAAAAATTATAAAAAAAGAAGGAATTAGTGATCGACCGGAACGCGGAGGGCTTACCGACGCGTTCGACGTTTGCTGAAAACGAGGCAGCTGCTGCGGAAGCTTCGTCCGATTTACCAAACAAGCCTTTTTTTGGGGTATCCTATTTTTTTTTTATCGTGATAGGAATAGCCAGCCATCTGCGTACCCATAGGAGATGGACGCTCGGTATTATCGTTGTTGCTTGTCTTGTGAAGGGTCACGTTTCATTCTTCTCTGCGAGTCGACAGTTTATGCGTTTATCTGCGTTGAATTTGAGATTGAGTGTCTTGCTGGATTTGAAATTAAAATTTTATTTAAAAAAAGTGAGATATTTTACAGAACTCAAAAAATGTAAAAAGCGTTGTCGCTATTCAGTTAAGGATGTTTTTCAATGAAATATTGAATAAATTTGAAAAAAAAAGAAAAAAATGCAAAATATGATTTTTTGCGATTGATATCATTCATTGACGTTGTAACATGAATACATAGCAGATAAAAGATTTAAAAAAATGTTTACAATCTTTTACAAGTCTGTGGTATTATTTTCATCGGTTGAACTAAATGATGAAAAAGCTTCGATATTTCCATTTTTTTTCGAAATTCCACGCGAAATCGAAATACCTAACTCATAGGTTGTTTTTACGAGCGAAACATTTCACATTTATGTGTATTTTTAAAGACTTTCATTTCGTAAACCTACTGCGGCAGTCGATGCAAATCGACCGGAACAAAAAGGAAAGAAGCGCGCACGAAGAATTCCGTCGAGTGAGCCATCAAAGTCCAGTGCACATCGGCGACGAGCCATTACTTACGTCGCGGTCGGGAAATTTATCCGAACCATAAATCGCGACTACTGAAATTCGTCGAACGGCCGGGAGTCACGCCATACCCGCCGAACCGAAGAAGTTAAGCGGCTGTGATATGTAAAAAAAAAAAAAAAAAAAAGAAGACGAGGCGCGTCGTTCTGTTATCTCTCGCACGCCGGGCGCGCGTACGAATTTCCATGTCGGGGCTGCGGCTTAACTGCTCGGCCAATTTCCAGCGGCCGATCCGACGCTTATCGAGGTGCGCGAGCTCTCACAGTCCAACTCTCCCTTTGAGCCAATATGCAGCTGTGCGAGGAGCTCGCCGGAGTTCCGAACTCGGCAATTTTTGGATGAGCCCGGGGCTCGCTTGATTTTGCCCGGAGTTTTAATGAATTCGCGGGTTGCTTTTGATGCGGAGTAATTATAACTTTATGCGTCGTTTTAAGGGATTGGATTTTTGGAGGCTCCATTAAACGAAATTTCGGGGGCTTTTCTCATTATAGTTACAGTGACACTACACGATTTAAATTTAAACAAAATTCCTTTTATTTTGGTAAAAGTTAAAAGTAAATACGTGTTACTGCAGTTTAATAATTCATTTATCGTCGTCTCGCCTGATGAATTCGATAAATCTAGTTTGTATCTCTAAAATACACGTTTTTTTTTTTTTTAGTGCTTTTATGTACTTCAGTTGTTTTGTATTTTTTTACACATGATTTAATGTTATTGCTGTTCATAAGAAATTATCAAAACTGGACTTGTTTCGGGTGAAATATTAAAAGCCAACAAAACTACCAAGTGGTGTTATAAGCAACTGTGAAGTTAACTTTTTCGTATTATTTTCCAAGGAAATGTTTTACGATGCTCGTCTGGCAAGTGGGATTATGGAACATAAAAACAAATATACCAAACGCTTTTTGTAAAAATCATAAGGATTATATGGCCTATTATCTACTAACCTTTTTTTAAGTAATAATTTAATAATCATTTGTAAAAATATTTAGTCATTAAATTATCAATATTTAACGGCCGACAATATTCATTTTGTTCTTTTCCTTATAGAAAAAAAAATAAAATAATTTAAGTAAGTATGATGAATCCTCCCTAATATTTTCACGTTTATATCTTAATTTAATCGGATGAATAATGACTACTACAATGGCAAAGAAAAGATTAACAAAGTTTTGAGTTTAAAAAAAAACTTCATAAGTTTTCCAGTTAGAAAAATTTACTCGGTACATACGCGCCCGCTTCGTCTTCTTTTTACCTCTTAAACTTTATACTTTCCCCCTGACATTCTTTTCTTCTTTTAATGCTCCTTTCTTTTATTCCGTCGTTTCCTACACTGACCTTTTCTCGGGGCGCGTTTTACGCGCCTCAAAAATTATACTATCAAAAAATAAAATTTGCCAAGATTTAAATCACCTTCGCAGAACGGCATAAAACTGCGCTAATTTCCCGAGCGTTTATTGCTCCGCCTTTTTTTTTCATCCCACTAAATTACCCGTCAAATTGATTTTCCTCACAACTAAAGAGCACACCAGAAGAACCAAAGCTGCCCCTGGGATCGAATAAAAGCCATCCTAGCGTCTGTCACTTCTAAATCGTATTAAATCAGACACCGTAGCAGCCCTATTATCTTTCCACCGTCTCGAAAAACACTGCAAAGAGTCGGAAACATTCTATCGCGCGAAACTTGATTATTTATCTGTCCTGGGCGCTTATACTTTCCGATGGGCCATCGATTCCCGTCTCCTCTTTCCCTCCCCACGAATCTCAATTTCTCCCTCTGTCTTTTCCCCATCAGGTCGTGTGTACAGGCGCGGCGCAGCCAGCCGACCGGGCATCGCCCCCCCCCCCCCCGGGCTGACTCGGGGGCATTAATCCGATTGGCCGCGTCGCACGCGTCCAAAGGGTCGCCGGCTTTTTTTGCGCGCGCTCGATATACGTAGACTGTGAGAGGTCATAGGTGTACTCGACGCTGACAAGATTAATTTTCACGACGGACCCCTGCTATTACTCTCGACACGGTAAAAAAAAACTGAATGATACATTCCGTAAATACAACGCCAAGTGACAGCGAGTCTAAAAAAAAAGGAGACATATAGACAAGTTTTTTCTTTCCTCGTCATTTCGACCGGCTAAAAAAAAATTCACTCCTTGACGTTATAAGTTGTCCACTTATTAGGAAGAGTGAACAACTTATAACGCTGACACTCTTTCGTATTTAGATAGCAAGAGAACTTAACTATAATTACAAGGACTGGTATCATCACGCGAAGTCCGAAGGCCACGCGAGGACGTGCATAACTTTATCATTGGACGTTGAGCGTAAGAATAGGAAAAGTACAGCGGTATAAGGCACACCCGAGTGAATTGAATTTGCACGCACTTTAGGAAAGAGCCGCGCGGTGGTAGTCGCGCAAATTGCCTCCCCCGCGCCAGCGGCCAGCCTGAGCTTCCTAAATCACCTCTTCCCATCGGCGTCGCAAGGCGTTTATCGCGCGAGCTCGCCGCAATTTGCAGAATAAATAGCCGTACCCGGACGAGGCCGCCGCCCCGCCCTCGGCCAAGTGCGTGCTCGCGAGATAGCCGAGCGCGCCTGTTGTGTATAATACCTACGCAGCCGACGGACGTCGCGGCGTTGTTATCGATGACTCATCCGCGGTGGCTTTCGAAAGATAGACCCGCCGAGCAGGACGCGTAGGTGTCCGTACCAGGAGACACGCGGAGGTGGGGAGGGGCAATGTCTACCTTGCGAGAGGTGAATGGATGCGTCGCCGTGTTATTATTGGACCGCGCTGGGGGATCGGCCGAGGGAAGTGAATGCCCTTGGCAGAGAGCGCGCCTGTTTTGACGCTCGATTTCGCATCGGGCTTATTATTGATTCTCGCTGTCTTCGTGTAGACGTGCGCTCCGAGGTTTTCTCATTTCCTGCGGGATTTTCTGTTTTTAGGGGAATTTAAGAGTGACATTGAAATTGACCTTATTTCTAATTGAATTTTACCCTGCAAAGAAAGATGAGTAAGTAATGGTAGAAGTCGTTTGACGTTAAGTATAAGCGAATATTCACTTATTCAATTTTACATATAGATTATTTAAAATAAAGGAATCTTTTTATTGCTTTACTGAATATAGACGCTTTCGAGTGAAAATGAAGATTGCCGTTTAGAGACGAAAGGAAATTGTCGTATATTTATTTCTTTTAACGTCAATAAAAGTTAATTGCACAAATATTTCCGCAAAATACCTTCGTTCAGCTTGTCAAATAGGGATATGTTATTTTCTTACATTACATAAAATCCTCGTCGAATTTTGTTTATACCGCTTTTTGAATTTTTTTGAAAACATTCATATGGAAATAATGTATTGAATTATTATGACAGGATTTAACTACGGACTGTCACACTCGTCAAAACATTGCAAGTGCGAGGGAGAGAGTAAGAGAAGGGGGAATGACGCAACGAACACCAGAGTCAGGTAAATTTCGCAATTCTCATTAAAAGAGAAAAATAAAACAGTCCCGTCGGTCGAAAGTCAATTTCCATGCAAACTAATCGGAGCCAACGTAACGAAAAAGCAATCTGGTAGAAAAAAAGCGCATTAAGTCATGTGTAGAATAATCACGGTGATGACTGCACGGCTGATCGTAAAATTACTCATCGCTGTTTTCAAAGCGCAAGGTACTCAACACTGAAGTCCCCATTGAAAAAAGAAAGTCATTGCTGACTCTCCTTTCCTCGCTACTATTTCCACATCAATTACTTCTAATAATAATACACTAATAGTAGGTATAAGACATGCCCGTTTGGTGCAACTTTTCTGCGACAATCTAATATAATATTGAACCTTTCGAGGTCCGGCATTCGAGGTAAGTGATTGTTCTAAAAGATTAACGCAACCTATCATCAATCTATTCTTATCCTTTTAAATAGGAAGTACCTCGGCTCGCGATCCTCGACTCGTTCGTCGTCTCGGCGCCGATACGCCCTTGTGTGTTTATACCCACGTGCGTGCGAGAAACGAGAGGTGCATCGCGGATAAGATCGCGCGGCCGCCCACGCCAGTGTTTTACGCTCGGACTGGAAAAGGATTCTTCTCGGACGGATCGTACAGCCGCAGGAACGTCGAGGTGGAGCGACGATGGGGTTCGAGTAGGATTTCGAAGTTTCGAGAGACGGACTTTCTTTTTCGCTTCATTGTGCAATTAATCTTCTGCATGTCAAAGAAACCAAAAATTAAGGTCAACTGCTGCCGCTTCTCTGCTGAAGTATCATCAACTTGGGTTTACGATGAGATTCGTGTCAATTGCAAGAGTAGCGTATTCGATTCTTTCGAGGAGGCAATTGACATGGAAATGCGTGCAGTTCAAGTGACGGCTTGAGGCGCGCGTCTCGTCTTCAAATCCGTACTTACAATGTTGTAAAAGACTCATACCAGCGCATCTTTAATTCAATAAACGTCATTTTCCAATGCATTGTAAATAAAAAAATAAAAACATTAAGTGTGCTCTCTTCATTCCCTCGATTAAAACGACTTCAATTCTTTCATCACCGACTAGTAAAGGATAATCTTGGTAAAAAGGCACGTGCATTAAAACGCCCGCCTCCAAGAGAGCAAGAGATAAACACGTGAGCCGCGCGCAGGTTAACTGTACACTCGGGGCGACGAAAGCGTCGGTTGTATACCGCCGCAAACGGCGTAGGTGTCGGCCGGACTTTTCGTTGACCGAGCCGCGAGAAAAAACGAGAGGCTTGCGTACCGCGGCTCGCGCGCATTCCGAAATGAGTTATGAAAGACACTCGCGGGGCGTATATAGTTGCAGCGCTCGCCCACGCACTCCGGGTCTCGCGTATATATCCGTGGGCCGCTCCATTCACGCGTGCGAGTGTCGGCACTGCAATTGGATTAAGGGAACGGCTCTTTTACGCGCCGCCGTGTCCTTTTTCTCGCAGGCTGGGAACATTTTTCTGTGAAGGGTTTCCCGCTGCCACTCCCCGGAGCTGCGCGGCCCTCTGGGATTTATCGCTCTTTAACGGAGTGTGAAAATCGAGCCGCGCCGGATGCTCATCGTGATTTGATGGTCGCGAGGGCACCGAGGAATAAATCATAATTTAATTGATGGAGATTTTTTTTAAAGGTGGAATATCATTCTCGAGAATGTCGGGAGGTTACGGTAACGGGATGGCTTTGCCGTAAGGTTAATTAAAAGCGTTGATGAGCGGCGTGGATCTTCTTTTTTTTTTCAATTAATTTTATTTGTGTGTAAACGCTCGAGGAAGTGAATTTATGCACGACGGCAGCGTCGAGTCGTATCGGGGGGATTTTTGCCGAAGCGAGCGGAAATTGCCGGACACGGAAAAATCCCGAGCATTCGCGTTCTATAAGGCGAGGCGAGTTTCTGCCCGCGGAGAGTAACTTTTCCACGAAGCGAATTTTTTTTTTTCTTATACCGAGGGAGAATTAATTTGCGCTAAAGGACGTTTGATTTGCTAATGAGGCCGGTCGCGCTTTAAATTCGATTGTAAACTGGCTTATGTAGATAAAAGTGGGCGAAACAAGATTTTCTGAAAATTTACGACCTCGGGCCAAGTCTCGTGAAACCGCGTCTTTTTTTTATGATTAATCGTCGCGCCTTGGAGTCTAAGAATTACGGAGCACTTCGTTGGGCACCGCTGTACTAAAGTGCGATTTAAATTACATCGTTTTTATTTATTTTATTTATTTTTCTTTTGTTTTAAAGAGGAAAGTCATCGTCGAGTTGTTTTTGCGCAAGTAAAGAAAAAAAAAATAATATATACAAAAAAATATAGGTCGACCACGATAAATCGTATCGCGTTGCGCAACCCTCAATTAAGCGATCGAGAACAAAAGGTGGCCCTCGCCTCGATAGAGGAAAGTCCCGAGCGCGGTAAAATTTTTATACGCGCGGGTCGCGCATTACCTCGCGCCGGCTCGTAAAGCGAATTTTATCGGACCGACGAAATTACGGTCTCTTCTTTCGGGGGTTTGTCCCTCGCAGCGGTTGGACGGCGTACACGCGCCTATACGGACTCTCGCGTCGCTGGTATCGGATTTTATCTCTGCGCGGCGATAACAGCCGCCCCCGTCCCCGCCGACGAATTACATGCATCGGGGCTTCGAATATTTCACGGGTAATAAATATCGGAATTCCCGCGAGGCGCGCCACCGCCGGGAAAAACGCCGGACGCGCGAGCGCGTATAAGAGGATTATACTTAGGTCGGATTTTAATTTTCGAAGGCTCGACCATGCGAGGAGCCCAGTTCGCCCGTTCTACTTTTTTTTATTCACTGTTCTTTGCTCCGTTTTTCAGGCGGCCGCCGCACACGGCAGAGCCGCGCGACGAAAGGTCATCGGCATTTTTCTACTCCAGGAAGAAGTTTCCTCATACATATTTAACGAGCCGGTGTGATTTTAATCAATGAGACGGCCGGCTCTGCTCACTTATGAATGGCCCTCTGCTTTGTAAATAAATGGACGGTTACGCGGGGGAACTTTTTACTGTGGCTTTAAAAACTTTCGCTGGAGATTCTCCTTATGCAATAATATTTTCTTCCGCGGTATTATTTTCATTATTTGGTTATCCTAAGTTATTTTAATTAGTTAACGTACGATACCGCTAAGTATTGAATGATTTTTTTTTATTCTAGTAGGGAATAAATTATTCTAGTAGAAATTTCTTTAGCTTATTATACTGAAAAAAAAAAAAAAAACAGTAAGAATTGTCTGTAGTACTTTACTATTCAGTTATAAATTCTAATTTCTGTAATATTTCACTCGGAAAATGGAAAAATTCTTTGAGTTTAACTAAATCATAATTCTCATTTTACTAGAGAATTCATCTCGGAGATGTTAATTAAAAATTTCTTCTTTTTTTTTTAAGTCGCTGTAACTTACGTAACAAAGCAGAGTCAATTGTAGCGTGATTCAAATAACTCACCTGTAACAAAAAGAAAATATTCATCGTTAGTCATGAATTCTATTTCGTAACGAGAAGAAAAATTTCATTCATTAAGTTCATTATGGAGAGAAGAAGAGACCAGCTATTTTAAGGAAAAAATTTTTACAACTGGCACTGAGAATTGCGTAATCGAGAATGCAATAAATATTTGTAACGCCCCCGCGCAAAGATGTAATTCATTAGCCCCAAAGAAATATCATTAAAAAAAAAGGGAGTAAACCCATACGTCACGTTCCTACAATACTTTCGTATACACCAGAGTCCCGACAAATCGCGGCATTGTGTGCAAATCTCTCCGGAATAGTCTTACTCTCGAATCGTTGCGACAATTTTATTTTTAAATCGCAAATCATCGTAATAACCCTCTGAAAACGACTCGGCGTGCAACGATTATTTGCACGCGCGATTTTCGCACGCCGACGTACTCCGTCTCCATTTACATTTTGCCAATGACGATTTGCAACATCTTCTTTATTCAAGACACAAAAAAAGGAGCGGACGCTCCGCCGCGGACTCCATCGGCTGCACTCCGAAGGCGTACCGCGAATTTAAATTCAATTACAACGCGAGGAATATTGATGTCGCAATCGATGGCTAAAAAGTGACGCGAGAAGCCGAGCTCCATCGCCGAGGATGCGTGATGTGGATGAGCCCGTAGACCTCACCCGTCCCAACCACGATCATCCCCCTTTTACGGCGTTTGTTTTGACCGCGACGCGGCGAAAATGTCGGGAGCCCTCCCGCATAATCGCGAGTGGTTCCGCATAATCGGACGCGCGTTTTATGAATAATTCAGGGGGCGCTGCCGCGGAGCCGGTGGCCCAAACATCCGAGGGCCGAAATAATTCTCGCCGCGGCTGAGAGTGGCCGCGCGGCGTTAAATCCCCCGGGCCCGTAACGCTCGCCGCGCGTATTAGCATCCAAAGCGAAAGGCCGCGGCTTTACGAGCCCCGCGACTCCTGCGCGCAGCCGGGGCTGAGTTTCCAGCACGTGCGGCGCGCTTCCGGTGCAGTTGCGACCGGCTGTGGAGGCGCGCGGTAAAAAAGAGGAAAAAAACACACACACACACAGAAAATAAAAGCAGCTCGCGCGCGACGGGACGGAGGACGGATTCGAGATTGCGCCCGACGTCCTGGGACGCGCGCGCGTACCCCGGCAAATTGACCGGAACGTGGATTGATGATACATTGTTTCTGCGCAGCGGCCCTTTGTGCGCCAGGACGGCGTTTTCTTTGATTGCGATGATTGGTGATCGATCGCGTGTCGAATTTTTTTTTCGTTGTGCATCGATAAGGCGGGTTGTATTTGCGTGGTGACGGTACAGGACAATGCAGCCGCGACTTAATGCACAAGGTTACAGATATATTGCAGTCGATGATCGGAAGGAATATGGCCGTCGAGGATGAGCGGGTAAGAAGCACAGTGGGCTATTAAAGTGTAATCAATTTTAAATGCGAATTCCGCAGTTTTTATCGGAGCTGCAGGAAGCACGCGTGATCTGTTTGTTTGAAATGTCTTGATAGCGTCTCTGCGTCTAATCCATAAAATGTTTTTCGAACATACATTGTGAAATGATGTTACACCCTCTAAATGTAAATAGATCTGATTTATCCGCAAGCACTTATTTAAAAAGCTTCCACGTATCGAATAGGGCTATGTATATATCAAACGTGTATTTTAACAGATAAATGTAGAATATTCTGTTATTCATATTTAAGGAGTGCACATAGTGAATAAAAAAAGTACAAGATTAAATTTTTATATCTATAAACAAGTTTACGCAGCTTTTTACGAGTACACGGAGAAGAATTTTCCATTAAAAATTACTATAGTTTTACCTAAAGCGCGGACAAACTGGAAATATCAAAAAAA
>JAWWEN010015843.1:0-21303 GCA_035582955.1 Sycophila texana | reverse complement strand
TGGTTCGTAACGATCATTCGAGTCCTCTCCTCTTAACTACAATCCGAACACGAACGTCCGAGTCTTTTCAACAATTGTAAAATTATTTTTGTTTTACCATAAATATAGTAAATGTTTCTGGACAGTATAGAAAATAATTTTATACTATACCATTTACTATTTTTATATTTTTGTCAAAATTTACTATAGAGTACGGTAAATTTTATCTGAGCTTCCAGTCTGCACATTGTAACTTTTACAATACTGTTTTCTCATTGCAACGATAATAAATAAATTAATAATAAATTAATTTAATATTAAATTAACTAATATTTATTAATTAATACATATTAATATATGTATTATTATATCAATATTTATTAATCAATAAATTTATTCATTGATATTAATTAATACATATAATTAAAAAATTTGTAAAATAAATTTATCATATGTAATTAATTGTGCAATTAAAATACTTTCGATCTTTAGGTACTGCGCTTACGTCGGATAAGAAGTAGCGGGACGTGATTTCCGCTCAGTTGAATTTCTTCCCCCCCGAAGGTTGTCCTCAACAAGACGACCGGTCCCACGAGCAACGAGGAATAAAATCGTACACCGATGCAAAAAATCGGCGAACAAGTTCGACATGGTTTTGAAGAAAGAAACAGGACGATAGTAGCAGTACATCGAGCCGAATGCCAGAGAAACGAGATTAAGGCAGAGTACAAATTACCCTTAAAGAGGTGGGTCCGCTTATCCCAAACGAAGCAAATCAAGAGCTTCAAACGAGCCGCGGAATGGAATCTGTCCGACGACGACTCTTAATTACAAGGACTTACTGCATTTATCTGTACATAGAGGAAGGGGCATCGAGGATCGCGCTTGCATACGCTGAGACGAGGATGACCAATTCTCTCAGGTGAATAAAGTTTCTGAAATTTTATTAGTTTTGCCTCGATTTTTTATAATTATGCAGGCGGAACTTTGATTCGCGCGAATGTTAATTTAAAAAGTTTCAGCGTCAGAAAGTTTCATTATGTACTAAACAGAATTTTCCTTTTGCCGCAGGAAGTTATAACCGGAAAGAAAAAAAGAAATTGGAAGATGCTTATGCAACTTGAGGGAAATGAAAGTAAGGGATTCCTTCCGGATTTGTTCGAGTAAGACGTTAGCCACGAAAGGAAAACTTCAGTAAACTTCTCTTCTACGGTGGTCGAGTAAGTAAAAAAATATTATAAATTTCAATGTCTTCTTAATAAATAATAATAAATTCAGTAAATAAAACAAAAAAAAAAAAAAAAACTGAAAAAGCTCATTAGATACATGAAATATATATTTGAAAATCTTCGAATGTGGTGTTTCATAAGAAATTGTATTTTTGTTGCAGAAAAGCTCCACGATATCAAAAGTAAACGTTCAATCCCGATCCAATTGAGTTTCACATATGAATAAACCACAGCTAAGTGAACAAAGAAAACTAAACCAACCATCCATCTTCCAGAATAGTATACACAGATCTTTTATTCAACAATTCGCCAAATATATCGTAGGATATGCATTTACACGAAGAAAGGCAGTAGCAAAAAGTGTCTATAGTTTCGCCCATACTGTTGTTAGCGAGTTTTGATTCTGAGTAAACGTTTGCGGCGAGTGACGTAAGTTCAGTGCGGAATCCAAGATTTTAATGCGAAAAAAAGGATGAGCGATTAAAATTTAAAGTTTTAAATGATAAGACGTAATTAAAAAAAAAAAAAAAAGATACCTTAAGACATAGCTAAACTAGTCAACGGTGAGGATATGCAAATCAGGGCAGTCCAAGTGTTCAATTAGCGTATCAACCTGTTGTTGGTCACGCATTTATTCAGTGTGTTTGCAATGGTAATTTATGAAAGGCGAAATGACGAGGGAAATAATATAATAATACTCGAATCAAAAAAGTTAGCGCTAAGTGAATAAAGCAAATAAAGTTGCCCATAGTCGCTAGTTTAAAGTATTACCTATACTGTACAGTAATAACAGTTTTTTTAAGTTAAAATCCTTAAACTATTTGTGCAACGTGAGCAAAGGGAATAAAGCACATTTTATTCTGTCAAAGTAAATGTTACTGACTACTTTCTGTCATTCAGCGGTCTCGACTTAATGTAAGACTCCGTTGAATAGTTGCTACGGTGCAGAAATAATTAAGAATTAAGTAAAAAAAAAGAATAAATAAGAAACAATGCAGAGCATTCCTAATTCAGATGATCCATGTTACCATTCCATACGTAAAACTAAAACTTACATGTGCCAATCAAAAGCAGGAACATCAGAAAGATCCAAGTATAACGAACGAAACCCCATATACGTAAAGTCGAAGTTTCGACGACTCATGTGATAATCCACTTAAATGAAAAAAAAAAAATCTTCCGTTTTTCTTCTTTGAAATAAAGTAGCGAGAATAATAAAAAGTAAAGTATGAAAAGAAACACATATTGAAGTACACATAAAAAGGCTGACAAAAAACGAAAAGTAACATTAGCAATTGTTTTCTCTTGCATCATAAAATAGAAGTTATAGAGAAAATGAAAAAGAAATATCTATTGTAGTAAAGATGTCACATGTTGCTAATATATGTTTCAACAGCGTAACTGTATTACCTCAGAATCATCTCATTCTTTGTGATTGTTTTTCCTTTTGTTTCTTTAGAGTGGTAGAATAGCTTTCCGTATAATGATTTTTTTTTTTAAATTATTTTTAAAGCCTGTGATTTTTTTTGTTCGTTTTCACTGAAATATTTTAAGCTATACCTTTTAAGATGAACATTGATTTTAATGCCGTTCGATATGTAGCTCTATCAGTTAAAATGCCAAATACGTAAAGCATCATCAGGGACGGTAAAGCGAAGGCGAACCCGTTAGTCAGATGTTTTTTGTAAAAAAAAAGTAAAGAACAGGTTTAAGGGAATAAAATAAAATACGAAGAAGTACATGTGAATAAATAGAAGCCAATAAAAAAAAAAAAACTTATACTGTATTATTTTTTCGCGTATACAGTTTGTAACAAACGTGAAAGCAAATTACGAATGATCGTTCCTGCTCTCTCCGTCAGAAAAAAAGCGAAGTATATACTTGAGTTATTAAATTACTCCATATAGAAAGATTGAACCCTTATGTATACGTATATGCTTAGTCTTCTCAAGTAAAAGTCTGATAATTTTTAAGTTTACACTAACGTTTATATTTATTATCGCGTATCTCCTCTGAAAAAAGTGTACCTTGACTCTTTAAATTAAATCCTGAGTGGAAATTAAATTTTAGATTGTTTAGATATCGTTTTCTTTTTTATATAATTCACTGTTTATAAAAAAAAGTATGAAGATAGCTTATGATTTAAGAAAAAGTGCTGTTTGACTGTTGCTTGGCCGTGAGATATCTAACTTATTTAAATGTTAAACCAAATCTGTTGAGAATATTTGAGCCGAGATGATCGTCGCAATCCCAGGAAAGGAAGAGAAAAAAATGTTTTTAAAATTCGTAGACATGGCGTTTTTCCTGACTGCAATGGACGTACAAAAAAAAGGCAATGGTTCTGTCGAAGTTCGTAATGAAAAAAAAACGGTGTTCATAGCTAAGTCGTTGCCGGAAGTTCGTAAAATTGTACAAAAAAAAAAAAAAAAAATGGCGAAAAGAAAAAGCGATGCGTTTACGTTCGTAAAGCTGTAACGAAAATTACGATAAGGTAGAATTTATATAAAAAGTAAACACATCGGATGCCTGTGAGAAAGTCTTTCTTAATAAAGTAAAAGTACTGCGAGATCGAGAAGGCCTTTTTTTTAAGTAAGAGAAAGAGAATAAGAAGAAACTATCGTTAAAAAAATCAATACTGAAAACAAATCCAAGACTCGACTGAAAATGAAACGCTATAATTAAGTACGAACGCTGCACGTACATCGGTAAAGTAAAAAAAAAAGAAAATTTCGACTTCTTTTTTCGCTTCGCTTGCAATTTGTGGCCTTCCGTAGGAAAGAAAAAATTTTTATCGAAGTTTGAATAGGGCGATTGCTTTTAGCGCAACGAAACACGCGAAATTGATACGTAAACAACAACAACAACAAAAATCATTGCACTTTGGAGTGTGTTTGAATTAAAACGGAAAAATTGCGGTTGTTTCGTAAAGCATAAGGTGCCCATAAATTTGCGGCCCAGAGGTGTCCGATTCACCAAAAATCACACACTTTTTTTCTCTTTTATTTCGAACAAGCAGATTATAGATTATATATATACGCTTACTACAGGTTGTACGCACGCGCGTTTGTCGGAAATTTTTTTTTTTCTCACCAATCGCTGATAATAGTTTTATTTACCCGTCGACGCGAGGAGACTCTCGCGCAGGCGACGGTGAACTTTCGGTTGAGCATTCGAGGATCCTTTGTAAATAAAATACGAGGCCGGACAAATGACGAGGAAAAGAAAATAATAAAAAGTGTATTTCGCATAAGTACGTCTAATACTGTACAGTAACGACATCGACGATCGTTATTTTTATAGGAAAAAGTAAAGGCAAACGTAAAAAAAGTGATTAAAAGAGTTAGATGCGTATGGAATATTCAATGACGGTATATATACATATGTACATTCTATTTACAGAGCGATCGGCGAACGATCGCGAAATAAACAATAAATTCCAAGCCTGTTCGAACAGAATTTATCGACTTCTTATTTCAACCTTGCTCGAACACACACTTCCTTTTCACCTCCTTAAATTATAATTTTATTTACTTTTTTTATTACTAACTGCATTATAATTAACAATGGTTCTTTAAATTTTACACCTTTTTTCAGATATTTTAATGCTGAATATAAGTAGCTAGAATATTTTTCTTTATGCGAAGAAAATACATAAAAAAAATATTTTCTTTATCAAGTATTCATCAATTTTTAATTATTTATTTAATTGTTTGCATCTTGTATTTACTTTTTATTTTAAACGGCTTGAGAAATCTCGGATGATTAAAGCTAATTTAGCATTACGCTCGACTGAAGCAATTTCTGCTGAAACACAAAACAACGAGGATAAAGACGAATAGAGAAAATTATAAGTTTCGATTAAAACTTTATTCCACATTAAATGAAGTTAATGTGCCATCTAACGACGTGTGGTTTTGCGGTGTAACGAATGAAAGAATTATTCTATCGTTTTTTCCCCTGAAATGCTGAATTACGTCAGTTATACAATCAAAATGCAAATGCATAAAAATGTTCATTTCAAATTAAGTTTCTCAACTTCAATGGAATAATTATTACCTGATGCGCATTTTCATCCGTCAACGTGAATTGGCATAATAACATTCCGAAATGTTAATAAAGTGATTAAAGTATTTTGTAAATAAAATAAAATTCTTATTTAGTTAAAAAGATTTCCTTCTGGAAATTATCAGTCTATAATAATTATACAATTAATATCATAAAAAAAACTACGTGTAAACAATTAAAAGATAAAATAAATTTTTGTTTACAATTTTACAAATATTTATATAGGTCATGGGAAAAAATAAATAAGAATACCACTTTGTAATATTTTTTTTTAGTTTTAATAAAATGATACTTATTTTAAATCGACTCTAAAATAACATTATGTTGTCGAAAATAAAATAGTTACAATAATTAAAATAATAATAACAATATTTCGCGAGTAAATAATTAACAACGAATTCTTACAGCGTAGATTTGGGATACAACGCAAAAAAAAAATACAAGACAACAAGTAAGACTGCAATCAAAGAGGGGGGAGAGGTTTCGTTAATAATAATAAAAATATTAATTAATAATGATGTTTGACAAAATAACGAAGATCAAAGGCAATAATAGTAAAAATAGTCATAACCGTGTCGGTCCCACAAAAAAAAAAAACTCGATGATCTCTCGTGGCGCGTGCGCCTGCTGCATTCGCTCCGTTACTTCGCAATTGCACAATCGTAAAATAAAAATAATAATATCGTCGACGAGCGTGTGCGATGCGCACACTGTCCCTTACGACTACAAAAAAATTAAAAAAGAAAAATTCGTCAACGAGAGGCCCTACCGCGCTACGTGCATAATACTAACGACAATAATACAATGTATAACCATTTTTTTTGTTATCTTAAAAAAAATCTTCGTTCTGCATAGTAAAAGAAGAGAAGTAAAAACTAAGGAAGATAAGAATGAATCACTTATGCGCCTATATCGTGTACAATGCATTATTTCCTTTACTTCGTCTAATAAACAAAGAGTAGTAAAGTCAAAAAAAAAAAAAAAACTTCGAGGCAATGCTTGCAGCGTGCGTTTATTACGCTCGTCTTGTCTCTCCCTCTCTTCACTCTTTGTTTTTCATCCTCCGCCTTTCTTTCGTTTGCTCCTCGCTCGCATCCCTTCCTCTTCCTTTTTTTCTTTATTTCACTCGAGGAGACGACGAGGCGCGCGCGCTTACGTATCGTGTGTAGGTGCGTTTTACTGTACATAAGATTTCGCGTATTCGCGAAGCCGACGACGTTACGTTTTTTTTTTTTTTTTTTATTTTTTTAAATGTATAGTATGTATAGATATGTATAAAATCGAGCGTGCGTGCTGCGATAATGCAACTCTGCTATAATGAATTAAGGCGAGCGCGGACGCCGCGCAGACTCCTTATGTACGTGTGTGGGTCCCGATCAGCGCGAGGATGTCGGCGCCGAACGAGCGGACGGAATTTAGGTACTTGTTCCTCTCCTCTTTTATTCTCGTTTCGTTTCTCCTTTGCGTCTCTTTAGTTTTCTCCTCCGTAGCGTAGCTGAATATATTATGCACACTCCTCGCGCTGCCGAAAGGCATTAGTAAAATTACCGACAATTGTGTTCACTCAACGTTGATTGATTCGTGCCGAATGTAGCCTCTAAAATTGTAACTTTTGTTACAATAATCGTTAGGGTTACGCATGAACGATAAACAATTATTACGTTCAAATAAAAAAAAAAAAGAATAAATTTAGGAGCAATAATTAAAACTTTTAGTGCACGCAGAATGGTTGAGGCTACTTTGGAAATGAATCTATATCGACGTTGCTTGGAGTACGTGCAAATAGCGAGTGAGTCAGATTTTTTTTTCTACCCTCTTCCGGAGCAGCAATTTTACCAATTAATTGTTCTGCGCTCGGAACGAACATTCGAGTCACATCACATCGTGTGTGTACGTATAACAAACGGCAAACGAGTACACACTTCGAACACTGTAATTTTTATCAAACGACCTTTTTTTTATTATTACACTTTACTCTCAAAACATGTCGAAGAACAAATGTTTCGGTAAAATTATTATACGCTTTTTACCCTCGCATCCGCTCATTTCATATGCAACACACTCACATATAAATATTTTTAATTCGATGTACAAATATTTCATTGATTTTATTAATATTCATCATTTTTATTTGTCAAGCCAATCGCATTACAACAATACTTTATAACCAATTCGCCGCAGTAATTTCACTGATGTCTTTTCATGCTATTTATATATCTTTTTCGTTACACACTCGTACGGAAATAGTACATTTCGATACTAGTGCGAAAATGTGGATTTTTAGCCTCGTGTGACGTTTGCGCACGAGCGAAAAGGTCACACGAGGCTAAAATCACCTCCTCGCTCAAGTATCGAACCGTATTTTTCGACGCAACGTGTGCAAGATACGATTTTGCACAGCTGATTTTGAGCGTCCGTGCGCAAAGTCTTATCTTTGCGCACGGCGTATCGAAAAAAATCTTTCGATCGAGGAGCGAGAAAATCTGTGATTTCTCGTTCGCCGTAAAATTCCCGCGTCCCCCGTCTCCTCGCGCGGATTTATTTCAACTCGTGAGATCGCGCGGACACCGCCGCGATTGAGATCGACCGTAGGATGGGGACGCGATTTTTTTCCTGCAAATCTTTCGCGAATAAACAGACGAAATGGTACACTTGCGTGGTTTTCATTTATTTATACATTTATATAGGCTATCGCCCCTGGAAAATTTATTTCCTCGCTTATGTGCTTCAAACTTAATAAGGCACTCTCACAGTGAGTCGAGAATTTCGACTTTTATCGTTAGTGTACTCTGAAAATTTCAGGCTATTTTTTTGTCGATGTACATTGACAGATTCATTTTACCGCTCACAGTAAGAGAAAAAAAAAACGTCGACTTTTTTGGTTTCGTCGTTCGCTTGGGAAAAGTGATGTACCACTTGACGATGAGAGGAAAATTTCGATTTTCTTTTTTCATCGATCGCTCGTGAATGTACATTTCAGACTGTCTTTTTATTTTAAAGTGTATTCCACTGACAATAAAAGGAAAACATCGCTTGCTTTTACAGACTCGAAAAGTGTACAACGGGGAAAATTCGACCGTCATACTAATAAGCTTCTTTCGAGAAAATATTTTCCTCGCTTCTCGAGCGACAATAATTAGGCATACTTTTCTCGCGAGAAAATAAACCAGCGGAGGGAGGGACTCGTAGAATCGAAAGTACCCACTGATCCCCGACGGTATCGGAGAGTCGACAGTATCGCGAACGCACTTAGTCAATTCTTCGCGCATAAATTATGTCTTCCCGCTGGACCGGATGTATATCGAGCCTCGTATCGATATCATGCATAAACATCGGGAGAGCCCGGCAAAAGCCAGAGAGCCGCGAGATCGACGAGCGCAGAGGCGTCCTCGCGACTGGCAATTTACAAAGCAAATACACGGAATCACGGAGAGAAAGTTTCCGGCGTCCGTGCCCCCCTCACCGCCCCTGCGAAACTGGTATGTACAATTTTAGGGGGGAAACTTCGCTTTTATTCGGAGACTCTTCTTTCATTTCGCGACGGGATCCGTGAGTTTCTTTTTCTTCTTTTTTTTTTTATTCGTGGACGGTCGCTCGTTGGTCAGTTTGTCTTAAAAATACAAATGTGAAGATCGAGGGTGGAAAATCCTCTGCACTCTATTCTCGATCGATGGGAGGGTAGCTTCGCTCTTGAGAAAACCATCGAGATTCTTTTTTGCAGTAGAATAAGCTTACTTCGCGGTCACAGACGTTTGTATCTAGTTTCCATCATCAGTCGACTTTCGGTGCTCGAAAGTCGATCGATACTCGCGACCAATATACGTACGTATCAACAATATTAAAATAGTGTAGTAGTTCCTTCGTAAAAGTAAAAGAAAAAAAAAACAAAATTTCTCATTTTGTTTTTCTCATCCATTGCACAAATGTCGATCAATCCTTGGTCTCTATGTAAAATCTACAAACTCTTTCCACAGGCGCCCGAAAAGAAGCATCGCAGACGCGCGCACAATCTTTTTTTTTCTTATTTTTTTTAAATAAAATCTTCCCGAAACCCGGAGATATCGATAATCGACAGAATCGATTTTTTTTTTTAATTCTCATTCTCATTCATTCCACACTGCATATCGATCAAAATCCTTCGTCTCAACGTAAAAATTTCCAAACTCTCCACAGAAACTCGAGGCACCCGGACTCGCAACATTCTCCGGGCACTCATTTATATTAATCTTCCCTATCACTGCCTTAAAAATTCAAACGCTACACTCTACGACCAATCCCTCGACGAGAGAAATCATTCCTCGTGTTAAAAAAAAAAAAACAAAAAAAAAACTTCGCGCGTGTATATTATACAATATATATATATATATAGTCTTCCCGCGCACCACACACGCACACAGACCGCGGCTCCTCTCGCCGATCACAGTATCCCCGCGCACTTCCATATATCCTTTTTTTTTTTACTTCGTTTCCTCGCGCATCCACTTCCTCCTCATCGTTCCTATGTACAAGAGGCGCGAGGCGCGCACGGAGGCCAATGGACATTTTATTCATATCCCGGGGGTGCGGTTCGCCCCTCACAGGTGCGTGATGATGATGTTGTCGTCGATGTCGTCCTTCTCGTCGTCGGTCTCCTCGGGCTGGTTGGCCTCGGCCTGCGCGGCCTTGGGGTCCTCCGCCAGGGCCTTCAGCCGCTTCTGCTTCCGCCGGTGCAGCAGCTCGACGATTATGTAGCCAATCGAGCCGATTATCAGGACGTTCAACATCACGTACAGCTTCATGCGCGCGCACAGGTGCGTGCTGTACGCGTAGGCGACGACGAAACCGGCGGACTCCCACAGCCGGTAGTTCGAGAATGCGGCCTCCTTGTTGCGCCGGAACAGTGTACCGTAGAGACCTGCACATAGAAGGGATTTTTATTTAGTTTTTGTCAAGGTACTGTGGATTTAATTTTTGTTTTTCTTACTTTTTAAATTAGTTAATTTCATTTGTAAATATGTGAAACATGCTTGAAATTTTTTTTAGTATAATTTTGTATAATTTATAAAATATAACAATAGATATGAATAAAATAAATGTTGATTGTTTTTATAGTTCAGTTTATTATCGAAACACGCGTGAATGAGTTAATACTTTCACTCCTCCTACTCCTACTACAAATAGTATATTCATATGAATCATGTAAAAGAATATGATTTTAAGAGATTTTTAAATTAATTGTAAGAACGGTTATTTCATTAATTTTATAGTAGTTCTTTAAATACTCCTTTAATTTACATTTAAACTAAATTTTAAAGACTTCAATTTTTGTAAAGATTAAAAATAAATGATAATCAATTAATTTTTTAATTACGAAGCAGAATTATTAATAATACTGTTAATAAAATAATTAACGTATATACACAAGAGATTAAAAATATTGCTTTATTTTCTTAATTTGATTTTTAACTTCAGTATTTGAGTTGCTTCGTGATGCTAAAAATGATATATCAGCCGGTAAAATAAGTGATGAGCTTTTAAATAGGTCACAATTACGAATCGCGCATTCAAAGGATCACGGCAGGAGCTTAATGATCGATCGAGACGGTTAAAAATGACTTCGTTATTGAGAGTTGTTTTATTAATGACGCTGTCAATTTTTTTCATCTCGAAATGTTTCTGCAACTTATATACAGTCCTGCTATTTTTGCCTCAATTTCAGAGATTGCAAAGCACTGCTCCATATTCATTTCGAGCAAATGCTTATTCAAGTTGCATGGAATAAATTACAAGTTTTTATTGCGTCCTCGAGGAGCTTTCGCGGTGTAATTTCCTAAAATTTATCATTTCCCTTAAATTTTGAGTTATCCCTAAATGAACAGTCACCTTCACTCGTCATAATTAAAATACATAAGTCCAAAATTTAATTTAACAAAAAACTTTAATAATTTAATATATCAACCTTCCAACTTATTCAAATGCAAACAACATACAACAAATCCTGCGCGAAAATCTCGTAGATTCCAGTTTCAACCGAACCGCCCTCGTTTCCTCTCACCTCCGCAATCTCATTATTAATAAATCAACCACCCACAAAATCCAAATAAACAAAAACCCATCGTCTCTCCACAACAACAACAAAATCCCGTATAATTATTCAAAAAGTCCAATCACCAAATTAAAAAAAAATTCAAAATTTCCAGCAATTCATTACACCCACCGGTGTACACAATACAAGGGAGGTAGTATTCTATAGCTATAGCTATTCTATATACGTAAGTATATATACTTAGAAGTGTCGATGTTTTTTTTTTCTGACGCCGCGGGGTTTACGCTCCTCGAGCCGCGTGCGCTCTACGTCCGTCGCACGTGCGTCGCGACGAATTACGAGCGAGGCGGTCAAACCGGCTGGCGGCTTATAGGCGCGCCCTGATTATACAGTTATGTTTCAGCGACCGCGGACTGTCAGGCGCGATATATATCGGCCTGCGGGGGCCGAGTAGGCGCGACAGGTGCGCGCAGGTGTCGCTCGACACAAAGGGCCGCGCCGATAACGACCCATTCGATGTATGCTAATATCGGATCGGAGCTCCGATCGCGCTCTCTTGCTCTCATTTCGTCGCGAGAGCGCGAAGGAAGTGATATCGACTGGCGCGGCTTGACTTATATATTGCGTCGCTGCGAATTGGATTGATTGATTGGGTTTATTTCGTCGTGCAGAGGTGTTTCTGCGTTATGCAGTGAAGAAATCGAGCGAGTCATTGTGACAATTAGTTATGTTGAAAGATACGGAAGTGTGATTTAGAAAAATTGCTTTTCGGAGTTAACTGACTTTTAAAGATAAGATCGAGGTATGAAATAAATTTGTGATTGGATTTATTATACGTTTGACAAGGGAAATTGTTTATTTTGCCTTTTTGTGGGTACAGTATGTTTTTTTTTTTATTTTAAATTAATTTTATTGTTTTCAATTCGGTAGTCGTGCAAAACTCGCGAATGTTTGATTACTTTTACGTATTTTTCGATGTTATTTTATTATATACAATTGTTATGTCAGCGGAGCAGTAAAACAACTGTTGAATTTTCTCGCTTTCGCAGAATCCATTATACCCCTGTCGAAAATTATTTTTCTATTTTATTCTCTTTATACCTTTTTTTTTCATCCACTCAATGGAAATTTCCCAAACGAGCAGTTAACAGAAAATGTGCGAAAAATCATTTCATAAGTATAGGAGAAAACTAGACGCAAGTTTTATTTTTTTTTTTACGAGTGTATCAATTGGCACTGACTAAATTCTGAATATTTTAGATTAATATTTTTGAGTGTAAAATTACTGAGGTATTTTTTTTTTATTTCAGTAGTTCATAACGATTTGAAATATTTATTTATTTATTTTTTTGCATATTGTAGAAGTTGGTGAATGTGTGGAAATTTTATGATTTATCATCTTGCAATACATTTATTTGTGGCTATAAAGAAAAATTCCGAGATGTGAACTTTACAGTCAAAATTGCGCAATGTCTGTTTAGAAATATGCAATTAAAATCATCGAAAAGTAATGAAGTAACCGTAGACTCTCCATCTCAATGATAAATCGAAGTGTAATAGCGCGACATTTAATTGTGCATTTCGCTATATGAAAAAAAGTGCATGATTGATGGACCTTCGCAAATGCAGTCACGTCTGAAATCAAAATAAATAATAAAAAAAAAAACAGCTTTCATTCAAATTCAATCAATTTAAAACCCTGTTCACTTATACACTAAAATATTCTCTAAACAAAAAAAAAATGTATAATTTATAGATGATACTAAATTTCTCTCGGCAAATTAATCAGCGCAAGGATACGGCAAAAATGAGGCATTCCCTAAAAAGAAACCTGCATATACACCTCTTCAAGAAGTCCGGACAAAGTATCCGGGCTGTATATATACTACATCCTAAGCTCTAGCAAAGGATCGCGCGCAGCAGGAGTCTTTCATCACAGTTCCCCGGGCGTATGTACATGCCGAGCAAAAAGAACGCGCCTTTCAAAATCAAGAAACTACCGGCGAACAGCTCGGGAGCCGTCTCTTTAAACTGGCAGGATCAAAAGGCTCCTTCGCGCGGCAGCCGGACTATAGCCGGCGAAAAATGCAGCGCGTACTTAGCGTCGTGAGCGCGCGACTTTCTAATCTCGCGCGGCACCTCTCACTCGACAGCGACACAATTGAATTCGCTCCCCTCGAGCGAGCGCGCATTTTTCGTCGACGCGGAATTTTTCGTCGGGAACCGCGCCCTTTGACCAAGACTCGAGAGTCACACGCGCTTTATTCGAGAGTTCAACGTTTTCAAGTCTCTCGGCGGCTTTAATGAGTCCTCCATGTTGACGACTCGTAGAGATTTTCCAGTTTTCGAGGGTGTAGACTTTTGTGAAATGTGCAGGTGATTATTCGTTGGAAATTGAGGTTGAATTGCTGTGCGGTAGATTGTTTCACGTTGCGATTTTGTATAGTGAAGTGTAAATAATTAAAATATATTGTGCATGATTGAAAAGGCTGAGTTTAAAGTTAGTTTTGAGTTTACTATATGATTTGCTGCGGTGACTTGTAAAATTTGAAATATTATTATTACAGTTATTTACAGTCATGTTCAATTATCTACTGTCCTTATTTTATTATAGTAAAATTTAACGTGATTTATTAGATAAAAATGATTTATATAGATAAAAATGTACGTGAATTTTTCTAGAGCAATTTATGATGGAATTTTTTTTACTATTTATTTTCCTCTTTTGCCATTTTTTTAATATAATTATTTTATATTGGAATCTTGGGGCAATAAAGTCGTGTCCCTTTTCGAATATAAAGCAGCGGCATAATTCGCAATTTCTTGGATGTACTCTTTCATCTTTCATCTAAGTTTGTAATTACAGCAAGAGTACAGGGAAAAATAAAGAAAATAATAATTCCAGAGGGTTAATTACTTAATATCGGAAAATTAACTTTCCAGACTCAATTAAGTTCCCGAAGATATTCATTACTGACGTCGTTGTAAACAAAATTGCACAAATTAAGTTCGCTGCAAAAATATTATATATTTTTTCAAGTCATTGTTTATACGATATTAAAATTATCGCGAAGATTACGAAAAACTGATTTCCAATGAACTTTTACGAGTAAGAAAATCTTTTTTTCCGCGGAACCAGTTTGTTCAAGCGTTCATTACCATACTACGTGAGAAATTCAGGTACATTTTTGCAAAAACCTGCAGCGCGCCAGTTATTTCATCAGTGCATCGTCCTTCGAATGATTTCGCACATTCATCCAGGTATAAAATAAACATAATAATACAACGTGCAGGTAAAGCAATACCAACTTATTTTCCTCGAAGAGATAAACATTGCTAAATTCTGTCTATATTTTCGGAAAGAACATATTTTTTTTTTTTAAAGAAAAAAAAAAGAAAATCTAAAAAAAGGCACTCCATTAGACCGATTGTGTTTGCGCCTTTTAAAAAGCATCGAAAAACCCTTAAAAGCTAAAAGCCTGACCACCGGAACTCCCATCCACTCTGCCACCCCCCGTCGATCTTATAAAAGTGTCGCGGGCGTCGAGGTCCGCCGCGAAAATCGATTCCGCATAAAAAGACCGCCTCCTATAAGGAAAGAATTAAGACCATCGGGGGTAGGAGACATTAAAGATCCGGTTCGGGGCGAGCGGCTCTTTGGCGACGATCACTCGCCTCGGAGAGCGCGAAAAATCGCATCGCGCAAGTGCCGACCTCGATCGATCGCCGCGCCGAGCGGATTCCTGGATCTCGCGCCGACGCCGGATTATCGCCGCGCCGAGCGTTTTCCTTTCCTTCGCCGGGCGTGACGCACGCAGCATCCACTTGCTGCTCGTTTTTTAGTTTCTCGCGCACGCGGATTTGAAAACTGGCCGACGCCGGCGAAAATGAAAGTGTGTTTAATATTTGTTTTAAAAATTATAAATTCTAGACATTTTTAAATTAATTTATAATATTCGTACGAGATCTAGGTAATAACTGATTTTTAACGCTCTTGCGCTACTATTACTATTATTTTATATGTGTCTACTACTATTTTATATGTGTCATAATTTCATTTTATAAAAGGGCTACATATAGCCCGTTGAATTAATTAAATAAAATGAAAAGAAAAAAAATTAAATTTAACGAACTCCTCGAATAAAAATTATTTATTTACCATTGTCACTACCTAAATATTAAAATCTTACAATCAATTATTTTTAAGGATATATTTTAGTTTCACAATATTTATTTTAATTTTCGTCAGAATCTAAAAATCAAATCTACTTAACTTCGAATTATTATTAAAAATTTTCCTTTTGAGAATCATAATCTACTTCAGACTTTATTTATTAATTTCTTTTTAAGTCATATCGTCGCCTCTAACAAAGAAAAGTCCATTTCAAGAAAGGCTTATTTTAATGTGTCACTTTTAAAGCACTAGAGTAAACTCTTCCAGTAGCCGATAAACTTGTGATAGTACCCCCCTAAGTTTATCAGGTTTTCGAAGAATTTATTTTACTTTAGAGCTCTAAAAATGGCAAATTAAAATATGCTTTTATAGCACGCCGTGCGGAAAACGCCCGTTTACCGCACGCTAACCTCAATTTGCTTGCGATAAACTGGCGTTTTCGCACGTTGTACTATAAAATATCGTAATATACAATTTTTTTATAGGCGACGATATAATCGACCAATTCATTGTATAACACTACTAATTTTTTTCTACTACTACTTTTATCCTCTCTCTGTTAGAAAAGAAAGAAATATACTAAATTAAGTGAAAATTTATTTATACTGAAAAACAATAAATTATCAAACAGTATATTAATGTAAAAAAATTATTTAAAATTCACCTCGCCAAAGCATGCAAAATTGAATAAACTAAATAACAATTATTATACATATAGATGAATGTAAACAATGCAAACAATTCCTCCCCTCGAATCCCGCGAGGAAGCCATAATTTCGATCCAACACGCCAGGGGCACTAAGTATACTCGCACGCTCAAGTTACCTCTTACACCCAAAGTGAAATTCCCCAAGGGACCGCCGAACCGCGCAGCCCATCGTTCCCTTTACCCACCTTCCGGCCCAGTCGACCGGATCCAATCTCCTCCAGCCGCGAAGCTTCGCCTCCTCGCGATAATCGTCGCGCGCACTTTACAATGAAGAAAGGGGCACTCACCGTTAACCTGCGTCTGCCAGACGGCGTCGCCGACTCCCCAGAGGCCGGCCACCGTGTAGAAGACGTAGGAGCTTTCGGGATGCGGCCGCCAGATGAGGAGGACGCCGATGAGGGCGGCGTGCACCACCGCCCCGAGGGCCATCAGCGGCTGCCGGCCCACGTATTTCATCACCGAGCCGAAGAGCAGTGAACAGCTGGCGTTCACCACGCCGAAGCAGATCATCACGTAGCCGACCCGGTGCACCCCCAGGGCACACGAGATGTACGCCTAAGGAGAATTTTCACCTGGTTAACGAGATACCCTCGCACAAGAAGACGACGAGGTCGTTAGGACCGTGCGGAGAGCTTTTGTATCGGAGAGGATGGTTTTGCGTATGTTATATATGTATGTATATATATGTGGGTGGGTGTGTAGGTTGGTCCGAGCGAAGGCTTCGTCGAGGATATATATATATTATAAAGTTTTGCGGAAGGGAAATTGAAATGCCCGGCTGTCGGGCATGGCTTTAGCTGAACGATCTATGAATAATTTAGCCCAGGCGAGGAGCAGTTATTATTCATGTAATTGCTTGAATTTTGAGTGGGACCCTTTGAGACTCATACTTTCTGGGATTTCGTTTTGGATTACTCTATAGTGTTATTTTTAGGATGATTTGATTCAGGTGTTATTTAGAGCTTGAATATTGCATTTTAATGGCGAAAGGATGATATTTTACGTCAACATTGGGTAAGAGGAAAATCGTATTAATGCAGCTGCGCTTTCAAGAATATTTGAGTATTAAAATATATACTGTCTTTTGATAATTGCGGTAGAATAGTAATAAAGAGATTAAGTGGTTTTCTGCAATGTTTGTATAATATATAAGACTTGAATATAATAAAAAGAATAATTTATTTTAAAAAATACCTAACGATATTCCATTTTATTTTATATAAATAAATTAATTAAAGGCTCAGTTTACCGTCCAAAGTTGAATTAGCGATAAAGTTACCTCTCTAATGCACTAAAAGTAATGCATGCGCTGGTCAATTAAGGGAGCATATATCTAACTAATTTTGAGTACATTTAGAACTTCTTCATTAATTCAGCTTTAGGGAGTCTACTAATTTGCAGCTTTTTTTATTTTCCTTTATTTTAATATATAAATAAAATAATAATTCCTTTATACCATCGGAAATTACGACTATATAGGGACGAATAGAATAGTGACGAAATATCGCAAGTAACCGCAGTTGACCGTACAAAATTAGGTGAACCCGAACCGTTGCACTAATTGGACGTTTTGTCGTTGGTGAGTTTATATATGCACGCCGAGGATTCCGAATTTTCATTTGATCTAATTCTCAGCGTCGAGGAAAATTCGGGGGAATGTTCGAGACGCCCTGGACACCGAGAATTTGACGTCGTAGCCATTGAAAGGATACATGAAAATTAGCTTAATCCCGTTAGATACGGAGAGTGAATTTGATTTTTATACTAAAAATGTGACATTCTCAATACTATGGTTATCCGCATATCTCGTCACGTTTTCAATGGGTTTTATAGAGGGATTTTGTACATATACTATACGAGAAGCTTTTATAGGAGCTTTTACTGCATATTTTTTATTTTATCCACGTTTTTTTTTTTTTGTTTTTACAGATTATAGTACTATTATTTACATATACTATCTAAAACTGAGATAGTGAAAAACTACTATACAATTAGTGAGAATTCACTAATCTTTATATTTAGTACACTTAGTATACAGTATAGTAGTATACTTAGCACTTATATTTAGTAATTGAGTAATTATAATATAAATCATTAATTCAACTTAAGAGGGTAAGTATAAATTTCTGAAAAAATTTCGCGTTATTTAAACACAACAAGAAATACCAATTGTAAAGTTTTTAAATTGAAATATAATATTTACAAATTCGAGGCGTTAAAGTAAGATTAGCTAATACAGTTTCGCTTGTTATCGCTCAGCTCCTATTGTTACGATTGTTGTTCATTTCGAAATGAGCGCGTTAAGCGAGATAAGTGAAAATGTTACTGCGAATCCTTATGCGAATACGGCAGTTTGTGCTTACTCCGGAAATTGGCTTTCAGTACTTCTCCTAAAGGTATTGTTGATTCCTCAGAGGCTAGCCTCTTATTACATTCGAACAATTTTGATAACAACCGGAATAAGATCATCTGGTACATTAAGGGATATGATATTAGTCCTGTACTTTCCCAATAAACTTTATGCCTTAACAGCATTTCAGAAGATAACATTTTATTAGTTTGAGGGTAAGAATAAATTTGAATTAATTCATTTTCCGAGGCTGTAAATTTCATGGTAAATAGACACAACAAATTTATTAACAGAATAATTATTTATTAAATTAGTTACGATGCTTTTGTTAAAAAAGTTTACTTATTAAATAAAAGAACTTAGCTGCCTAGAATATTATTAGCTAATTTATAATTTTCATTTTAATTTTTTTTTTATTTTTTATTTAATTTTTCATTTTTATCTTAATTTTTGTTGTTATAATTAATGTTTTAGAGGAGAACGATTCATGTATTTTAATGTATTCAACAACTATAGATACGTCGATATAAAACTCGATAATTTAATTTATTCGTAGAAAAAATTTTCTAAATTTTTAAACGAAACGTCATTTAAAAAGGAAACAAAACAAGGAAAAAAATGCTAAAATAAATCGAAAAGCGAAACAACCGAGCGTATTTTGCCGGCAGCTCCGGAACTTTCATAAGTAATTCTGTCAGACTCTACTCCCGTATACCTGACTAAAAGTATCCGGATTTCCTGGACGCCTCGAAACTCCCTTTGTCGGTCGTCAGAGCGGAAAATCAACGGCACATTCGTCCCCCCTTTCCCGGCTTCGAATAAACAAATTAAAGCACAGAAAAGCGTTGGATACATAAAAAGCGAAATTTTCAGTCCTCGGGTAAATAAATCCCCGTTGATTAGAAAGCGATCGACGGCTCTCTCGCGAATAATTAAGAAGTTCCTCGTTTTTCGCCTCCTCGCGAGGCTCCGGCAAATCGGACTCCCGAGTTTTCGTCGCACCTTTGACTTCTCCAGTGGAATTTCGTATCGCTCGCATTAAACAGTTACGATCTCCTCCTATTAAAAGAAAAAACCGATATTCAATCGACTCTCCTCTTTCGCGATTCTTTCTTTTTTTTTTTTATATTGGTCCAAATTACTTCTTTTACGACCAGGCAGGTTTCGCTCGCTTCCACCGGGGACTGTCGTTACGCCATCGGAGGAAAATTACCTCTGTAAATTTTCTACAAATTTAATTAAACGACCGTAATTAAAATGTACGATTCCACAGGAAATTTAGCAAATTAGGTGCGCACCACGGGGAAACCGATTACACAGCGACAATTTAAATCAGCGCGTGTCCATCGCATATATATATACTGCATATAATACACATAACGAAAAAGGAAGAGAAAAACAAATGGTTTTATAACGCGACGAGACATCGCAATTACGCGGAATTTTTATTATATATATCAAAAAGCCGCGCGCACACCGAAATGGCAATCTCGCGCGCGAGATAAGCGCGCCGGTTAATTATCCGAAACCTTAAGCATTTCCTGTTACATTACCGCGGCTAATTATATCAAAGCGCGATTGCGCGGGTTTTTTACGCGCTCGTTTCACGGTCGCGCCTATATACCTGTATATACATGATATATACATATACATGTATATAAGAGTACGCGAGGTTCTACCGGACTTTCTCCGCCCCCCGAAGCGGGCGACACTTTGTCCGTCTTCCTTCTTTCTTCCGTCGATACTGGAGGCACGCGGAAGCGTCTGGTGGTCTTTTCTACGCGGGACTCTCCCTTCTTTTTTGCCGCTTTTCGCCGTGGACTTTTTAAAAAGAGTTCCTAGAGGCCGCGCAGCGACGCGGCGTTACGTTGCCTCGCACGCAAAATCGAGCCATTGCGTAAGCCGCGCGCAGGATGAACGCGAGCCGAGAGGCTACGCGGCGCCGTAATTACTATGTTTAATGTTTTTCTCTTTCAAAGGCCCCGCGAAAGACGAGCGCCGTGTATTTTTACCTGAATTTTACAGTTAGGTTTGTGTGCGCCAGTGGTTATTAAAAGTGCGCTATTTCCAGTTTAGATGTGTTTTACTGTAACTTCATTTTTTTTTTTTATTATGGACTGGGACTCGAAGAAATGGTATGAAATAAATGATAAAGCTCAATTTTTTCAGATCGCAAAATTTTAAATGTGCGTTTATTTACGTTTTCTTATATTTATATCGTTTGGATAATTAGATATAATTTTGCGGATGTTTATATGGATAATTAATCAAATTTTCGGCGATTAGTAGGGATGTAGATGGCAATTTTGTGACATAAATATTGTAATTATATACTTTTGTAAACAAGTGTTTTTTTCCCTTTGATAAAATAAATAAAATAAAGTAAAATATATTTTTCTAAATTTGCTGTAAAACGTTTTATTATATGATTACTTAAACTGAAATCTTGTATTATACTTTGATTCTGCAGAGGACACTTTTCTTATACATGAAGTATAAAAAGAAATAAGAAAAAAAAAAGAAGTAACACATTTTCACGAAAATGTTTGGATTTTCATAAAGAGTGACTTATACATCACATGAAAGAATGAGAATTGGGAAGAACGAAAAAAAAAAAGAATCAAATTTCATGAACTGTGTCAGTTAGAATATCAAAAAATAATCGACACGTATTTTTTCTTTTTTTAATTTAATATTTATTAAAAAAGATATAGTGATTTGAAAAGTGGGGATGACGTCACGATCCTACACTATATAGATATACTATGCCGT
>JAWWEN010015833.1:0-21306 GCA_035582955.1 Sycophila texana | reverse complement strand
AAATTTCTATCTGGGCTCATTTTGTCAGGATTATAACATATTTCTAGAATATTTAATAGAAAATATAAATTTTATTACAATTTTTAATTTTCAAATTTTTTTCAAAAAAATTTTTTTAGGTATAAACCCCCCTTAAATAATTAATTTTGTACACTCGATTTTTAAAAAGGATTGTAACTATTTAGTTAAATAATTAATTAATAATTTTTTAGGGAAATAATTAATTAATAATTAATTAATAATTCTAACGAAATTACTGCGCGATAACAGAATTTATTTCATCATGTTGCTTAATTTTATAAAGATGAAACTATCAATTGTTAAGACACAGAGACCGTCAACGAATTTTCGTGAAATTCATCTCTCTACGTCATTTCATTATGTGAGATCGATCCATACGATAATTTTAGTATTCAGAGTGTATTGAAAAAATTAATTAAACAATCAATACTGATATTAAAAAGAACTACCTTACGAAAGCTTTTATTTTATTGTAAACTGTAATTAAAAGAGTCATTATTGCTTAAACATAGCTTTTGCCAAAGTGTTTGAGTAGCTTTAAGGCAGCGTTAAAAAAGAGAACGTAGTTAATAAGCGAGGATACGCGATAAAAACAACAAATATCTTCTTTACATGAAATGCGCATTCATAAAGTAGCGTCTCTCTGCGTGACTGCCGATATAACTTGTTTCCCTGCGGGCCTTATTCCGAATCGCAGGGTCGGACAACGAAATCTTTCAGACCCGAAATGCCTTCATTAAAAATGAAATATTGGCGATTATTGGGAAGTTCAAGTATCCGCGAGAGCCGACCTGGTCGTTGCGCTCAAAAGAGCCGAAAGTCTGCGCTCGTCGATTTGCATAACGCGATTATTTTATTTCGCCGTGAGCGACCGATGCTAATGAGACAAAAATTATCATTTACAAAAATGGTATATATAAAGTAATTTTAAAGCGTGATGGTCAGATGTAAGGTTTTATTGTACTGGTCACTGTCAACTGACCATTTCAGCCAACAATATATATTTGTCTATCCCATTGTTTTTATACTTACCCTCGCTATATAATTATTGTCTTGGAAGTCACTTAATGGATTCGTCAAAATATTGAATCCAAATTATGTTCCAGTTGACCATCAAATGATAAAAATTGAAAATTAAGATCTACGCCAAGGTTACTTTTATGTGATCCCCTGCTAATCCTAATAACTTTTATCGAACTTTTTTTTTTAAATTAAATTAATAAGGTAACAAAAAAGATAACCCCGTGGAAACTTTAAAATTAAACACCCTGTGTTCTCGCGCTGATTTTTGATTATTATATTATATTATTTTCCACTAAAATGTGCAATTAGCACATTTACCTTGCACAATGACCTTGCAAATATTTTTCTCCGATTAAAACAAATTTTAAACAATCGTTATATTTCTGTTGCAGGTAAACTTTCTGCAGATTACCCAGAAAAACTTCGATATACATAACCCAGCACGAAACTTCACCGGTGAGTGCCGGCATTTTCAGCCTAACACAGCAGCGATTCCGCGAAAATTATCGCGTCCCTCGCGCCCGCGCTTTAGCAATTTTTCGCAAGCATTTTCTCTCCCAAAGCTCTTCAGCGAAATTCTCTTAATTAATAATTTAATTAAGCTGCAGTTCTCCATGCTTAACGCGGGGGAGAAGGGAAGGGGGGGGGGGCGCACAAAAAAAGGGTATACTCGAATGCAAAGGTAAAAGCACGAGCTGAAGCGAGACGGACGGATATAAATTCAAAAGTTTTGCTTCGTCTCCTCGCGCGCACGACTCCCGTAAGAGCAAATTATTTACTTGAAACTGGCCGTAAGCAGTTGGCGCGGCCACTCATCCCACGCGCGTCTCTCGGCGCTTTTCCCGGTGCATAAAATTTTTCATCAAGCCGAATTCATGCATTATAATCCCGTAAAACCTTCCGAGCCGCCGTATAAAGAAGGACGGTGGCGGGGAGGCGGCGGAAAGGGAGAGGAGCGGGAGGGTCGAGCCACCGGCGAAGAAAGAGTCTACTTGGCAGCGCACTCTCCGTTCCAGTATATTAGATATTTATGTCACGACCGGCGTAATTCCTGCTCAGCGTCATAACACAAGTAGCTTTCTGCCACCTATAGCGAGTCAGCTGCAAAACTACGAGCTTCGCTTGAAAAATAAGAGAGAGAGAGAGAGAGAGAGAGGGTTAGTAAATATATTTAGACTGTTCACTGCCTGTTGGCGATCCCCTGCACTCTTTATAGATTTTTCTCGCGTAGAAAATTATTTTTGAATTAACGATTGTATACGAGAGAGCGAGAGGCGGGGGACGCGCTTATAACCAGAAGGATCGGGCTTTTGTTGACGGATAGAGCCATTTTTAAGGGATTGGGCCATATTTAGAGAAACAGAAGTCAAACGATCTTCGAAAGTGAATAGCGTTTCTTTCGTATTAACTTTTTTATGTTTTTTTTTATTCCGTTTATTAATTATTATTATTGCTTATTCGAAAAAAGAAAGAAAGTAAATAAGCGTATCTCTATTCCTGTATTACTTATTGATGATTTATTTATACTTCGATTTTGCTAATTTTTTTTAGTAGTGCAGGTCCAGGGCCTCACCAGTTTTAAAACCTTCTCTATCAACGGGAGTGTCGAAGCGATTTGCACTGTTATCTAATAAGATCCGTTTTACTCGCTCATTTAACGACAAAACATTCACGACGGATTAATAGAGATAAGAGGAACGAATCAAACACAAAAGCATCGGCTTTCGCACTGCATATCCGAAGGATATAAGCAGGAAAGAGCAGGATGGAGGGAGAAAAAAAGGGGGTGCAGGGGAGGAAAGGGAAAGCGGCGTTCCGCGGAAATAGAGGCAAAATGAGATGAAAGAGAAAGAGATATTACGCGCAGCCGGCAAAGCGAATTTGGTCGGGGAAAGAAGAAAACGTGCCGAGCTCGTCGCGTGGCTTTCCTCTCTGTGACGTGCGGCATTAATAATTTAAGGATACGCGAAACAAAGCGCGCGGCGAGACTGAATTTGATGTCTCCGTGGAATCATTCCACTCGCTCGTGCCGCGACTTCTCGCAGTCCTTTTTTTATTTATTTTTGTTTCGTCGCTACGCGAGTATCTGTTTTTGTTGCTCGAAGCGCGTTTCTTTATGCAATCTTTCCCCTCTGCTTCGCGAGCGTCTCGCCGCATCCTATAGCTGTTCTGCGAAGCTTCTGTATTATATGATTGTTAGGATTTGTGGCACTGATAGATTTTCGTTCGACTCTCAGTATATTGAATTTTACTAATATATGAAAAAAAAATGAAATGATGCATTAGAATTTTGGCACTGCAGGATTACAAAAAAATACTATTTTTAGAAACATGCTAAAGTTGCCTTTAAAAAAATGAAAATACCACCATAAGTAAAATGCAGAAACTTCTTTTTTTCGACTGTTGAATTATTAGTTTTTAAACGACTAAGCAAAACAGCAAATCAAGCATTTTATTTTTTTCCTGTGTATTTTTTCGAATAAGAAGTTATAATTGTAAAATTATGGAGTCAGATTTCACCATACTCATCACATTCAATATAATCGACATATTTATCGGGTGTTCAACAAATTTTGTACAAAATGCTATCATTGAATCATATTAAAAGGCAAACTTTTGCAAAGAAGGTGAACAAATAAAGTTAATTGCCCTTAAATTGATACAAGTTCAACAAGTTAGGAAAGCATTTTGAGAAGCTAATGAGATTAATTAATCGAACATTGTAAAATTTAACTTTACTCATGTAAGATATTCGAGCGTACATGCAATAGAACTAGTGGCATGTGTCAGGAGAATAATTGTTGAGTAAATACATATTGTATTCAGCTCTTCCAATAATTATTATCGATTTTTAAAAAATGGAATAGACTATTTATAGGACGTACGATGAAAAAATAATTGCCTGTCATTCAATGTTCAATATTGGAAATCGATTATAGGATAGAGTAATAAATGTAACGACTGCTAAAATTAATTAATGGATTTCTTTTCGTACAGTTTAAATCAATACGTCGTAGATTTAATATGCAAAGAATGTCCAGCCGTCAAATGAAATGTTAGCCCATGAAATCTAAAATATAACGTCATACATTTTTCTACTCCTCGCGTATAAAATGTCAAATATAATTTTTAACAGCCTACACGTCGATTTTTCATGTCACTATTATTTTTCAAAAAAAAAAAAGATTAATAATGATTTTTTTTTTTGCACCAATCAATTAAACGTATCACCCGTAATAATAATTCAGTCGCGAACCCGGCAGTGCTAAAGTGTCGCCGAGAGGAGCGTACAAAAAGCGCACGGCAGAGCGAAAATCCAAGCCGCAAATAAAGACGATAAAAGCCCTCGAAAAATGAGGAGGGGATCCCGCGCAGTCAATCGTCTCCGGCGCATCTGGCGATGGTGTGTCTCCCGAGCAGCGACGTCGTCTCGCGTCAGTCGATCAAGCGCGAAACTCGATGCCGCGTTCGGCACTTCGCTTCCTCTGCGAACCTCCCCCGCCCGAGAAACGAAGAGCCGAAGTTATCGTCATACCTGCCAGCCAATAAATCGGAGGGCGCGCGGGAATTCGCCGCGGCCGGCATTTTATAATGGTGCATCGGCCCCCGTTGCCGATATCAGATTTTTCAGCGCGTCCCGGTGTCCCTTTTGCGTCCAATACGTGCCCGGCCCTTCGTTATCCTACCCCCGAGCCCAGTGCGCCTTTGGCGCCGTTTTTTGCGACAGGCGCATACGCGCGCCTCGATCGATTATCGATCCGCCGTGCGGCTGGGAGAGATAAAGTTATGAAGCCATTTTCTTTCCGACGCTGGGGTACGATGAAAATTTGATAACGACGGTGGGAAGGAGGGAAATTTTTTCGAAATTTATAATGCTACTTCCATGCTTTTTTTTGTGGCTTCGATCTTTTTCTTTTTCTTTTTTCTTTTGTTTGCTCTATTATCATCACTTTTTCACTTTGTCGGGTGAATGGAAGCTTGGGGTTATTCAAAAGTTAATTTGATGGCTTGATCAAATTTTATTATTCTTAATTTGTTTAGAGGAGGCGATTTTGTACGTTCAGAGTATGATGAATTATAATACGCAAAATGTTAATTTCAAAGTTTTGGTAGCGTTGCTTTGTAATGCAGCGAATGTTGCTAAAGTTTTACTCTTCAATGGTTCCTGATAGAGTCAGTTAATAAAACCTTGAAAAAGAAATTAAAATATTCAAATAAAACACCACGAGCAATTTAATCATAAACGCTTCGGAGTTTTAATTTCAGTGTTTAATGTTTGTTTGGGCTCCCGAACGGATCGATATTCAATTTCACATCTTCCTTAGCCTTGCCCAATATTGATGCTTATAAATTCCCAAGCATATAGTAATTGCAATATTGATAAAACTATATACCCCCCCCCTCCCCCCCAGAAAGAATTAACTTCATTACTCGTAAAAGACTGATTTTCTCGATTAACGCTTCGTACAATTCGCGTACTCTTTAATTGCTCACTTTATTTTTTTTTATTCAAATTCTTTCATCGCAAAAAATTATTAGGGAATTTTTTCTTCACAATACATTTCATTGAATATCCACATTGAAATTTAAAACAAAAAAGATAATTTTATTTTATACTCAATGCTTTCCTTTCATGTACAGTAGGTATACCTGCCGAAATAATGAAAAGTAAACAACCTCTCATTTAATACTTGCTCTATACTGTATATCAAAAAACAAAGTCAATTCGTTCTAATAAAAAAAACGCGTCCGTGAAAAAAAAAATAACAATTTGCATAAGAAGCCATCTCAACAACTGATAAAGCCAATAAAATACATACATACATTTCAGGCTCGCTCCGCGAGCTTCGAAAGCGCGCTGACCTAATAAGGCGTTTGCACGCGCCTGGAAAAGGGGGTGCCCTCTCTCTTTCCGGTTCTTTGGTAGCGACGGGCGCACCGCTGCAAAACACCTGCGGAGGCAGCCTCTTTTGGCGAGCCGCTCCGCCGCGGAACACGTGCGACCGTAATACGTTTGTAAATTCGATCGCTAAGGTAGATATAGACGGGGATCGGCGCTTAGCCAAGGAACGCAATATCACCAGTAGCGCCTTGTTCCGCGATATTGTTTGTCCTCCCGACTCGCCCGATGCAAGCGGCTGCATTCTATATGTGCGAATCCACAAACTTCATAAAACAACTGGAGTAAAAACTGAAATTTTTTTTTTGAGGGTACACCTATTGTTACAGACAAGGATTTTCTGATTCCTTGGGTGTCTTCAACATGAAATACTCGTGAATATGATTATTTACTTATCGGTTGCCAAACTTTTTTGTTGAATAAATCCGTAAGTTTTAATGCAGTGTTTAATTGTTGATATAGTCTAAATTACTTTCATTCCACTGCAATTAAAGTGTTCTAAAAAATATAATGAAGTATGAGAAACGTAAATTTCATTAGAAATCCTGATACTAAAATTTCGTTTCAAGTTCTCAATAGAAAATAGATTTTTTTTTTGTCGTCATACAAATAAACGACCTTTGTGTGAACAATTTACCTTTTCTTTTTAATACTTTACCAAAAGAGACCTACGAAATTGTCGGAATGAAAGGAAATTCGACCACATGAATGTAATAGAATGCATAAAAAAATAAAAATCGCATACAAACTTACAAATTTGGTCGGCAAAAAACTTGGTAATCGATAAACAATTCCAGAGTATTTTTATGCTGGAAATCACGTGAGGCTTCTCTGGTAGGTATGTCCCGAGGTATTTCCTCAAAAAATTTATTTTCAGTTTTTACACCTCAATTATTTTATGCAGTTCATGGATTCGCATATATTTTCCATTTAATTATATCGACGGTTTTTCTTTGTTTTTTTTGTTGGTTATGCGATGGCTGTTTTATGCTCACGCGCCCACGCTAGTAATTTTTCCTGTTTTAATGCTGAGAGAGTTAATGTTTCCGAATGTAAATTATGTTTAATTTGCTTTTACTTGGACTTTATCAATTTGCATTAAAACTCCTGTAAACGCTGGGTTGTTTAATTATATTATTCGTGCGGGCCTACGCGGATGAAATTTTAAGTTGAATTCAAATGAACTTTTTGAAAGCTCGGCGGTTCATTTAAAAGTGTACGTTGAAAATTACACGGTAGCTGAATAAATTTAATTTCAGTAATTTTATCCGATTATTAAAATTATTATCAAAGTCATCCGGTACAATTCGATAATTAAATTTATAAATATTAACGAAAGTATTTATATTTATACATTAATTACATTTATTTTAATAAAAAAAAAAAGCTCAAGGGATCGCGAGAAGTATACAAAATTGAATTGTTCCAATTCCTGAGCTTTTTGTCAGACGATAGAACAGAATTAAAAAAAAACGTTCATTTGAGGCCTGATAGTGATGATGATGGCGAAATAAACTGTGTGTTTCAAGATCAGTTTGCTCTGAGGTCTGTTATATCCCACTTTCTCGTACTATTTAAACTCCGAAATTACAGTGGATCTATTTTAAATATGAATAAGTGAAATTTACTTTGAATAAGTAAATATACACTTATGTGGAAGACTTATCACATATTCGATATGTGGAGGTCTTTCCCTTATTCGATATTTGGAAGACTTATCACGTATATATTCATTTATTCATATTTAGAGCGGAAGTAACCCTCTCCCTGTGCTATTTTCGTAAAGAGGCATTAATATTCCAGTCGCCCTTAAATTATATTAATTACATTAGAAAAAAACTTAAATTCTATATCGCATATGGTAATCGACCAAGTACAAAGTGAAATAGAAGCCTCTATACTCCATAATTGGAGCTACATCGACTGAAACGAAAGACCACGTTCAAAACCGATATTTAAGCCATAGAAAGCATCGAAGCGATCTATTCACCCAGACAATTCTCGCAAACACCGCATATCCCACCCAATAGAGCTCGCAACAAATTAAGCCATTTCCTTCATCCGCGCGCTCGCGATAGAAATAAAATGGCCGGTACCCGCGCTCAAAGAGAATATCCCGATCAGAATTATATCCACTAGACACTCCAATCGCCAATAAGCCAGACGACGTCCTCCTCCCCGTCGGATAAGACACTAAAAACAAAAAGCGCGGGCTTCGTTAGAATAATCCAACGTCCCCCATGCCCGAACGATATTGGCCTCCGTCGCTCGGACTTTTATGCCTATGTTTTTTCATCCTTTCCCCCGTCGACGAATGGCAGTTTTTCCGATGCGTATATTTACCTGCATTGTGTTTCCGCCCCTTTTCTCCCGCCTGCGTATATGTGTACGTATAGTCGAACGCGCTTTTAATCCGCTTTCACGAGCATGCCCCTCGACAAGAGCTTTTGTGCTTTCGACGTCGATTCGCGATGTAATGAGTTGAAGATAACGTTGAAAACTATATCTCGCCGCGGCTCGCGCATTGTTGTTCTCGTTCGCTATATTTGCTGATCTTATATTTTCGCGAGTGGCGGTCGCTACTCGCGGTATCGACGCTATACTATATACCCGCACTCGAAATTGCCACGGCTTCGTGTGATGGAAATATTTAACAATGTCGCCCCTGCCGATAATAAGGCATTTAACGATTGTATTTATTTCGCGAACTGTGATTGCATTGCGAAGGTTTGAATTTATTGTTAGGACGCTCGGATCAATTGTTTGGAGAGCCAACAAGTGACTCTGTAACTGCGAATAACTGAATTTTCTCGCGGATTATTGCAGAATTGATACTGCGTTCAAAAAGAAAAAAAACGGCCATTCATTGCGATTGCAAAAAAGAGAGAGAGAACTCTTCTCTCGCGTGTTTCGCGAAACTAAACGCGGAAGAATTCGTTTGGAGACAAAACCGATAGTCACGAAATAAAAGCACTATTTGTCATGCGGAAGGAACGCTTTTTTTAGCACCTCAGCATACACATCTATACGGTGTAGTTCGAAAATAAAAAAAAATAAATGGTAAAATAAAGCCATGCGTTACCATTCCTGTGTCAGACCTTCTGTTGCTACTGCACTACTAAAATAAAAATATGCCGATACATCCGAAGCTTTTTACATTTTATTTCTCTTCTTCTGTCCGCGTTTGAACAAAAAAAAAAAAAAAAAACAAACAAACAAACAAAAAATTGTCCAGATCCGCTAGTTTTCCGGCAAAACTTCTGTATTTCTTCGAAAGAAATATGCTGCTCTTCGCTAAGAGCTGCCGAAAAGCAAGAGACACGTGTGGAGCGGTAGTGGTGGTCCGTAACTCGGTTAGATGTTGCGAGGGGTGGGAAGCGCCGCTTAATGACGACGCTCGTCTGCTGCTCTCTTTCGATGTGCACACAGCTGGAGGCAACCCCTCTTCCTTCGTCGCCTAAGTGGTTCCCTCGCGAACCGTTCTACCCTCTCTCTTCTCTCTCTCTCTCTCTCTCTCTCTCTCTCTCTCTCTCTCTCTCTCTCTCTCTCTCTCTCTCTCTCTGATGAATTTCGGCAAAGGAATTTCGAAACAAGTATACGGTATTTGCTAGTTTTGTTGGAAAATTCCGTATTCCACGGACAGATGGAACGCTGAAAATCGAATGTCTGTCCATGCCTGTCTGACTCTACTGATATCCAGCATTTTTCTCTTTTCTTCTGACATTTCATCGAATATTTCCACTTCTATGTGTGTTTGCGCGTGTGTGTGGATTTTTTTTTTTGTATTCATCCCATTTCTTGCGTCTATGATTTCAATCAAAATTTCTATCAGAAGAAATCAAAGTCCGAGTGAAAAAAAAAAAAGAAAACAACAGTTGGAAAATATTTTATTGTCCGGTAAACGCGGCGCCTCTAAATTGAAAAGCTCCCGGCAAAATCGCTTATTCAGTGAAAATTCAAAGGCAATCTAATCGACGAAACATTCACGAACTCGAGTTCGGGGTGACCGGTGTGCGGACGCCGAGAAGAGGAGGAGGAGGAGGAGGAGGAGGGAAGAAAAGGGTAAAGCAAGCAGCGAGTCGCCGCGGCGGTGGTGGGCGAAACAATTTCCGGAATTTCGAGAAACAAGCCGTGGAGGTGGAGACGGCCCATACGCCGCGCTTAAAGTGCATATCGCGCGGCCTCTTTTCTCGCTGGCGCTGCAGCAAGCCAGAATCCCGGGGGGAATTGCGGCGGGATTGCGGCGCCCGTCGACTATACGCGCCTGCAACGCCATATACCTGAACCCCCCACCCCCCGTGATATTTTTCCTGGGGGCGCGCGGCAAAATCCGCCGGCGCTCGGCTAATGTTATTTATCAAAATACTCGGCTGCTGGGCTGCGCTCCTGTTGGCGCGCGAGCGATTAATTGTATCGGGGGGGAGGGGAGGGTGCCTCCCGAATCCTTTGTTGCGAGCGCGTGAACGTCGGATGAAAATTTTACAGGAGGCCACATGAGGCAGCGATTTCCGATGTGTGGAAATACGGGGGATGCAGTTCGACGAACGGCGGAATATTGAGCTACTAATTACGGGGCTATGTTTGTTTGATATGCTGCTGCTATACGCGGCTACTGTATTTATTCATTCGTTTTACGTTTATCGAGTAAAATTCGCGAACGTTGCAATAATGTTTCTGTTTAATCCGTTTAATCCAATTTGCGTTTAATTAATTATATTGAATATTAGCAGTAAAGTAAAAATTTATATGTGGTAATCAAAGTTTTGTGTTATAAAATAGGTAGTATACCCGAGTAATAAGAAGAAGTGAGAGTATTTTTGCAGCCCGAGACAGAAATGTATGTAGATGATCACTATTCATTTGAAACTAAAACATCTCATTCCTTAGAAAATTCCAAGAGGCTCAAACGTTTATTCTCTTTTTTTTTAGTAAATTTTAATTACTATTTTTGTATTCATTGTAAATTAAAATGATTTTTATTGATTTAGTAAAGATGTGGAAAAAAAAATTCTCTAAAATTATCAGTTAATGCACTCAATGCACTTTTATGCACTCAATGCATTTTTATGCATTCTAATTTACTCACTAGAATTTTACGCAGTCAATACACTTTTATGCACTCGATAGACCTGAGTGCAGTTTTGATGCATTCAATGCATTTTCGTGCACTGAATGTGCTTGAATGCACTTAAATGCACTTTTCTGCGTTTGAACGATCTGTTTTACAACTTTTCGCATTTACTTTTTAGGTAGCTAGCCTACATAGTAAATTATAAAAAAATAAAGTAATGTCCTATAAACACCGGTTGTTTAATAACACGTAATATTATTTATATTTATATTACTTAATAGTTCATAAAAAAATTACTTACAGTTTTATTAAAATAAGTATATTTAGTCGTTTGTAAATTCGCTTTTCAAATGCCATAAAAGACAGGATCCCATCTGCATTGTCCATCGAAGCAAAGCAAATTATTTTCACGATCGAGCCAGCGAAGTATTATCGAAAGCGACAAACAGTCGTGGCGTAGGTAAAGTCCCGTAAGGCGGAAGACGCGACTCGGACCATTCAGCGCGCGGGCGCAAATCCATCGGTCTCGGAGTGACATTCGAGAATAATTCGCACAGAAAACACTCGGCGGAGAGAGGAAAAGCTCCTCGAGCGACGCGTCCATGTTTGCCGAGGCGAGGAGAATAGGGTACGAAAAAGAAGGGGGCGATGGAGAGAGAAAGAGAAAGAGAGAGAGAGAAAGAGACGGAGTCCGCGAGGAGACACCGTACGGACATTCAATATTGGCGCACCTTTTGCGCGAGCCGTACACGCGCGAGCGCCCCTCGAACAAGGACAGATAGGCAAATAGAGAGGGATGACGGAGCGAGATAAAGAGCAGCGCTGAAAGAAGATGAAGCGCGTTTTAATTGGGACTGCGGGTGACGGAAAAGTAATTGGCTGTGTAACTATTTCGAGTTAATCAACGACTTTTTGATTAATTGACGCGCTGCGGTGAGATTTGCCTTACTACCGAGGACTGCAGTGTCAACATTCTGTACTTTCTTTTTCTACGTACTTAAGTAAAAAGAAAATTTTTATATCTAATTGAATTATTCTTGAAAAGTAAACCTCGTTCTAGCAATCAATTCAAGCTATATACCTATGAGGACTAAATTCATTATACTAAATGAATAGCTCAAATCGATTGAATTCTCGTTACAGCGTTTTGATCAAATGTCATTAAAATTTCATTGAATAATCCCTTGCTTGGAGTTTAACAGCAAACGAACCTAAATATATTATCCTTTTGGTAGAAATCGTCTAGTTTTGTCCCATGATGAAAGGATTTTTTAAACATTTTAGGCCTATTTAATAGCTACTTTGGAAAATAGCCATTAAATAGGCATAAAATGTTAAAAAAAAAAAATCGTTTCATCATGGGACAAAACTAGAAAATTTCTACCAGGGATGTAGCCGTTGCAAAATTTCATGCCCTAACTGAACCCTTGAAATAATTATTAAATCCTGAAATTCACTCTCTATTTATACACAACATTGTTATTTATAAACATAAAATTTTCATTTCAAAAATAACCGAGAAGATGTTTAAGCGGCCCGCATCAAGTTCATCGCGCATTAATCGCTCGCAAAAAAAAAAAGAAGAATAAAATAAGCAACAAGCCACTTGTCGTCGGCGTCGACAGCGAGCAGCGCAGCTTTTAATTAAAGTCATAAACGTCAGTTTTCGTCAAAAAGAGGAGCTGCACCCGCGGGATAGATAAAATTAGAGACGGCTGGCCGGGGGGATAACGCGGCAGAGAATTTGAGGCAGTTAAGCTTCCGAGAAACAGGGCCGCCCAGCTCGTGCGCTACGCTACGCGCGATCTTCCGCGATATGCGCAAACTGCACATATGCACGAAGAGGGAGGGCCCAAGGGACGCTGCCCGAGAGGGAGAGGAGAAGATGACAGCCAGACAAAGAGAGGCGCAACGACGTGAGGGAAGACCCCGGGACAAGGTCGGCCGGTCGTTTAGCGAGCCCTGGAAATGGCGGAGCAGGAAATAGAACTCGCCGGTGCAAACAAGAATAGTTGATTGCGCGATTATGGGCTGTTTTCATTTGTCCTTGACTCAAACTGAAATTAGGTGTGGTTTTCGGTTTGATTTCTCTCGCGCATGATGAGGATGAAATTTTCAATTGCAGCCTTTTTTTTAGTGGGTAAGAAAAATTAAATAATTTTTTTTTTTTTACAAAATGAACCAGAGATTGACCGGAGAATGATTAATTTAGTAATCAGTTAGGTTCTGAGCAAAAAAACTAAGGTAGTGGCGTCAGTTTCTGACCAGAATTGGATCAACTTCCGATCAATACTAATGGTGACTTTTTAAAATCGGTCCATTTATAGTTAAAATTATGACCAGAAATCAAACTTACTGGTGTCTTTTTTTTACCAGCATTTGCAGACTAAATTCTGATCAGCGCTGACTATAACATTGAATCGATTTTGAGGTCGTGAATATCTCAAGTATTGTTCAAAGCTTTATTCCGGTGTAAATTTTGTCTTATCGCTGCCACATTCACTAGACTTCTGTAAAGCAAATTCGATATTACCGTAGTAGAAAGTGTGTGCGCCGGCTGATATATAAGTTGATCCAACGGACATGCGCAGTGTGCAGTCGATTAGTAGTTGATCGTCAGATTCTGAACAGATAAGTTAATTGTTGACCAACAAGTGGTTCTAATTGTCTGGTTAATACTACATGAACCTATCAGAAAAGATGGTTAATTTTCTGTCATGTAGGGATTGATCTTCTTAATTAATCTCCTTATACATGAGTACAAATATACAATACATTCGCAAATCCTTAAAATCGTTCACTCCGAATCATCTCCCAACAAACGAGAAAAATTCCTCGGCAGCGTAAGCGTAAAAAATGAAGTCAGCAGGGCCAAGCTCTGCACAAAAACAAAAAAAGAAAAAAAAAGAATGTAAAAAGAGCGCGGCGCGCTTGAGCACGTGTACACCGTGCAATCCGCGAGTGCGCTCTAGAGAAGACCTTCTCATCTCCCTCGCTCCCACACTCTTGGCTACTATACACTTACACCCACACTCGGCGAGCGAGCACCTAATCTCGCCGAAAAAAACAGTCGAGGAACAAAAGGAGCGAAGAAACGGGAGCGAGTTGCGCGCGCTGCCTGGCAGCTAGTGCAACCCATGACGGGGATAAATGTCGTCGTTGCGCCGCTCAAGATGAATATCGGGTAATATTTCACAGAGCCGGCCGTGAAATACGCCGCGCTCGCCCGTCAAACGCGCCGTTTAAATATTTCCTGCCTTCCCCCCCCCCTCCCCCATCGCGGACCGTGAGCTCCCGAGTGCATTATTTTAATAATGCGCGCCCGGCCCGGGGCCCACAAAGGAAGCCCGCCACACTTTGAGATCGCTGGCCGCGATCGCGGAGGGAGGAGGCAGCCGGAGACCGAGGAGAGGAGAGACGAGAGGTCCAGACGGCTTTAACGAGGAGATAAACGTCGGGCAGGGAGATGCCGTGCTCGTGCGCCCCGCGCTTATTAAGCGTCGCTGCCGGGACCGACGATTTCACGCTCGCCCTTACCCCTACTGTACGCCGGCGTCTTTACCGGATGAGTGCGAATTTTTTAATTTTACGCTGTTTTTTCTTTATGCTACTTTTGGGCGGTTCTAAGAGCTGAGGTTTCAGGAGCTAATGTAATGGTTCTAGTGGTTCGAGTGCGTATTTTCGTTATCCTCGCTCACAAAAAGAAAAACGGTGGTAGGGTGTTGTAAAGTGTTTTAAGAAGGGATTTAATTGCTTTAAATATAAATTTCCGGTTGAATGGCGCCAAAATTCAAAACGAGCGATTCGACGTGTTTTTAATATTTCCATCGTTTGATGAATCAAAGATATTTTTTTTTCGATTACATGCATGATGGATTTATGAAAAAATCATTAACTATTTAAATTTTCTAATTATTTTGACATACATAGTTTAATTACAAATTATGTTAAGAAAAATTAAATCAAATTTTTATTAATTCTTTAAAAAATTTGATCGTGAGTGATAAGCTACTTTGTGAAACAAAAAAATTGATTGTTAAAATAATAAGTTTTTGAAGAATCAAATTGTACGTGTGATTAATGAGATTAAAATATTTTTTGGTCATTGGATTACTTTATAATTATACGTTAAAAATCACTAATTAATGTAAATAAAACAAGAACTTTTCGTGTTCTAGTACCGCAAAATGTAAGATAAGATTTCAGCATGCTCTTAATAATATTGAACAACCAAATATGTTTACTAAAAAAATACCTATAGGAAGATCAAACTAAAGGTAATAGTCTATTTTATGTTTCGGATACTAGCAAATAATTTTTTTAATTTTATTCATCCAAATGAAGACCTGGAGGTCTGACCCTCTCCTAGTAAGACAAAGAGTTTGTTCCTCTAACACACATCACACTTCCACAATATAATAGCTAGATAACAATTCAGAAACCGTTTAAAATAATGAAATTGAAACGGACGACACGGGAAAGCTCATTTATACCTAGAAAAAATCACGCGAATAAATTAATTCGTTTTATTACTCTTCGCTAAACACTCATCACTCGCCGTCACTCAATAACTCAAGTTCAGTAGCGCAAACGAAATTTCCCGTGAATAAAAAAAAAAAAAAAAAAGAAGTAAAACAAAATCGGGAGCCAATAAATTAGTTCCCCCGACGATCCTCATTCACATTTTGAGAAAGGAATCTTGTTAGGGCGTCCGGGCGACTAATTGGCTCGAATAAATTCGCCCGGAGTAATCTTCGCGCCGCTACGCGGCGGCCATTGTATCCCGGGCGAGCTCGCGATCTCGGCGCGTACACCCCGTGCAAGAGGGCCTTTTTGATTGATTTCCGCGTCTCGCACGGCTGACTTACGAGCGATAATAAGCAGCGCACGCTGCTCTTTACATTCGCGCGGGGCACCGGACCCGTTACTATACGTACACGCCCGACTGACGAGCTACGCCTCGCTCTCTATTTGTCCGCGTCTTGGCACGTTTATGCCGTCCTATATCTCCCGGCCTTATCTATTTATCTCTATTTGTCGCCGGGGCGAGCGTACGCCGCTTAATCGCCGCGAGAGCGAAGCGTCCGATGGCCCCGGCTTCATTGTGCCCGGCGTAACTATTTTATTCTCCTGATTTATGGCCGGCCGCGAATAGGACTGCTCTTCCGCTTTTGGCGCGACGCTTGCGAGGCGTTAATTCTGCCTCTTTTTCGTTTGAGGGCTTGATTACCTTCGCGCGAGAATCTCGCGGGACTTTAAGAGAGGAAGCAATTATTATTCGGTACTGTTATGTTTGATACGTGAAACTTGTGGGATATATATATGTCTTTAAAAATGTTTTATCCATTTGTAATTTTATACCTGCTGTGATGTGTATTACGGGCTTACGTACAATTTTATGCAGTTTCATTTGAATAAGAATAAATACGATTTGAGTTTAGTTTCATTTCCTCGTTCCTGCAGTCTGGATTTGTAAAAGTTGGACTTATTAATTAGCATTGATTAATTTGATTATAAAATTGTACCGTTTCACATTGCATGTTATTTTGAATAAAATACACGAAAATATATTTGTATAATTAAATGAATTCTCTATTTTCAGTCATAATAAAAATATATTTTCCATTCATTCTACTACTTATTGAAGTATCATGTTATACACGCAAGTACATCAGACGTTTCCTATTTCACTTTGCAAAACTTGATGGAATTTATTCTACCTTTTCTTGTTTTGCCTTTAAAATGCAAAGAAGAATCTATCTTGAATAACAAAAATTACTTACGAATCTTATAAAATATTACTAAAGAATATTTATTTTATTAAAGGGAAATTTTGGTAATATTATGGGTAGGACACGAAACTACCTAACATTGATATATTATTTGAACTGGTGCCAACCCCCAGTAAAGCCCAGTGAAAATTGAAAACAAAAAATAAATTTTTATAATACGGTATATACTGAGAAAATTTTTTCGTAAAAACTATTCGGTGAAACTCCCTATAAAATAAATAAAAATTACGTGAAAAAACGTAATTGAGAGTTTGCAAGCACTGGAAATTTTTACCGGAAAATCCCTTTAGTTTTTATTAGAAACTTGGACTGTTAGAGAAAACCAGTAATCTATACAAGTAAAGCTCCGTAACTTTTACGGGCATGAGCTTCAGCATAATTTTTACGATAAAATCCGCGTTATTTTAACAGAGCTTTTCTTGTAAAAATTACAAAGCTTCGCCAAAAGTACGCAATATTGAGAAAAAATTACAGTAATTATCCCATAAAAATTTCCAGTAACCTCGATCCTACTATAAATTACGTTTTTTCACGTATAATTTTTACAGGAAGCTTCACCGTAATTTTTACGAGAAAATTCTATCAGTACGATAATAAATAAATTCAATAAAGATTTGTTTTATTTTTTTTTTCTGAAAAATTCCCCCAATCGACCACCAGATCCTTACATCGCATCTCACCCTGCATCGTGTCCACTCTACCGTCTCCGTGCGCATCCGCACTGCCGGGCCATCCGGCTGGTATCTTTCTCACCTCTGGGCTCTCTCCTCCATTCCAGCGACTTGGCGCGTGGAAGCGAGCGAACACACCCTCGCGACCGCCGTCAGCCGTGTTATTAGATGTTCTCACGACGCGACACGAGACCATTGTATTCCCGGTGCCCCCTCCATCCCCAGCACCTCTCCACCTCCGCCGTGCGCCTTTTTTTACCTCCGCCCGTGAGGTGGACGCGCGGAACCGAGAAAGTTTTTAAACCTCGGCGAGGGAGAGCAGGTGTTGCGGCATTATGAAGGCGTGCCGGGAGGGGGAGAGACTCGCGAAGTTGCGAATGGAGAGACGCCTTTTTGATGCATTGGCCCCACTCGCCCGGCTCGCTCATTGTGTTGGGCAGATATGCATCATCTGTGAAATAATGATATACCGCAGTCCGTTTGTTTATTTTAAGATACATTTAAGAGGGTGTTTTATTAGGTTGGCCTTATCTTGTCTTGATGAATGTGTAATTTTAAAAAATTTTCAATTGTTTTCGCATGTGTAGCATGTTAAATATTATTGTCGTTGACAATTTTATTTATTTGTTGTATATTTTTGGATAAGTTAAAAGTATAAATATTAAATATTATTATTTGACAATAATTACATTTTATTTATTAAATAAATTCAAATTAGAAGTTGACGAACACTATAAAAAAAGTTCAGTAATCACAAGTAAACATTACTTTGTTTTAACTATAACATAATTTACTTGTTTCAATCAAATATTTAGTTGAAACAGTGAAATATCAATTGAAACAACTGATCGTTCATCAGTTGAAACAATTAATCGTTAATTATGATTGCTGACCTTTTCTCAGTGCGGTAAAGCTCCTAAGCACATTTAAATGGTACATTGTCATTTTAGTCGATTAATTCAAAAGAACAAATTATCATCCGATACGAAAGTTTCTTCTTAAAGTTCACGGAAATGTAAAAGATTATATTTCACAATTCTTTAGTTCGCCTATAGTTCACAATATTTTCTCTGCCAAAGAAACTTTGAAACACAAAATGAAGCCAGCAATTATTAATTTGACTTTTCTATTATCAGCCACATTGTTTAAGCAGATCGTCACCTCTTATGAAAAGACCCCCATCTCTTTTTAGGCCCGTTTCAATTTGCCATTTTGAAAGCCCTTTATCAGGTAGCGGTAAAATTGCCTTTACTCTAAATCTAGTGCTCTTAAAACGGCAAATGAAAATAGGCCCTTCTTGAAATGCGTTTCCTTACCGTTATTAAAGGCGACGATACATTGGCCACGCCTCCAGGTCAGATCCCAAATGGGGGCTTATCTCCTTATACGACTACCGCATTACGAAACAAACGCTTATCACGCCGCGGCGAAGAAAATATATTCAAAAATAGGAAATAAATCTCAGCCCGGAGCACTTAGCTCATTTCGAATGCATGCGCAGGAGCTGGCGCAGCGAGTCGCCGACGCCCAGAAGTTCGCACCGCGGAAGCGCTGCCAGTCCATAATCGCTCGCTCGCGCGTGTATCCGCCGATATAAGAGGCGTTTCGTAATCGGCCGGGGATGGGAGCTCCCGCGAGGGACCGACCGGCATATAGCGCGGACTGCCGAGGGCGCCGCCGGCAACAAATCGGCAGGTGTACGACGCGTCGCTCGGGCTGAATAATGCGGCGCCGGTCGCTCGCCGCCGCGACGAAAAAGCTCTTCGCGGTCGCGAGCGAAAATGAGTTACGTCCCTGCCATGCGAGAATTATGGCCTTCCGGGGTGAGAGCCGTCGGATTTTTCATGTAGGCCGATCGTCGGCCTTTTTGCGACGTTGAGCTGTGCCCGCCCGTCGTTAGCGTTGCGAGCGGGGAAAAAAAACGTTGTCCATCAAAGTGAGCTGCGCGCGAATGTTGGCCAAATGGCAATTTCGAATAATTTTCCCTTGCACCTCGACATCGGTGTATATGCTTGCGGTTTTGTTGATGAAGAACAGTAAATTTTAGTTTCTATTTGCGTCTCGGTTTAAAATGCGAGAATTAAAATAAGAAAAACTTATAATTGCATTGTCATTAAACTGCATATTCATACTAATTTATCAAGAGACTGTCATACTTTTGGGTCATCGATATGGTTAAAAATTTAGAAATATTTTGAATAGTACTGAAAAATCTAAATCTGATTCTGATCCCATGAGGTTTTGTTTAAAAGATTTCTCAAAGTTTCACAAAGTATTTTTAGTAATATTAAAAATAGTGAACGGTAAAAATCAATCGACAATTAATTTAGAAAATGATAGTTACTTCTTAAACAGGGTCAATAGCCCTACTCGCTCATGTCACGAGTATAATTAAAGAGTATAGCATAATTTATAGAGGAAAAATGTGATATATGGACTATTTATCAAGTCAGCAGCGTCATGATCAGTGGATTCAAACATCTAAAATTCAAAAGTGTGTATTGACTTTAACGATCGATACATTAATATTTTTAAGACATTAACGAAACATTCTCTTTTCAGACCATATCGAAAAATTCCGATTGGTTTTGAAACACTCGGTGCAAAATCAAAGATTAGAAGACCTTAGAATACTATAAATAAACAAAAATTATTAAAATTATTAAAAAATTAAAAATTATTAAAAGAATTTAGAATACTTCAGGCTTATTAGAAAAACCTTAAAAAAACTAACTAATGTGAGTCCATCCTACAGGACGAACATCTCTCCACTCATTGTTGAAAAGTGCATACAATCTTCCGCTTCATGCTTATAATAAATTTTTTGAAAAAGATGATTATTACGACTGCGCTTCTGCGTTTTATGCTGATTGCTAATGATAATATTCTTCTAATGAGAAGAAATTGCTTTTCCCGCACGCAGCAAATGTTTGCTCAAGGCATCGTCATAAAGATAAATCTCCGTCACGCTATACCACAAAACTTTTACTTTGAAGCAGAAAACATCTTCATAGCACTATATTCGCACTTTCCACGCGAATCCATCTAATTAAGTAAACCGCAAGTAAATACCTCACCTCCGAACGATCAATCATTTCGGTTCAGCATTAACCATTCGGCAAACTGCGCAACAAATATTTATCCGCAAATGCATTATAATAACAGCATTAATTAACGTCAAAATGAATGTCCTGTAAATTAGTATTCGCGTAGCTGGAGGGGAAGGCGGAATCGCCGCAATCAACGCCACGGGCCAGCTTATTTTCATCACGTGTCCGACAGACACTTTCCGCATAGTCCTCGAGCGCCAACGCCAACTATCCCCGGGCAGCGGTTGGCCCGGTATATTATATCGCCGGCGCCCGAATTGCATTATGTTGCCCATACATCAAGGGCACTCGCTTGTACACTTCCGACGTGCTCACCCGCGTCAAGTGCTCCGGTGCACGTGTTCCGCTACTTTATATCCGCTCGTGCTGCGACTTTGTGGTGCACCTTTTTTTCGGACCTGATGAAGCTTGGGCACGATGCTTGCTGAGCTTATGTTTTAAGCGGCCTTTTTCATGGACGAAGAGATTTTATTCGACATCTTGTGCTGCTACGGCTAGATAGGACATCTGTTATGCGATAATTTTTTTTGTTAAGTATTTTTTTTTCCTTATTTCTGTTTCATTTATTACAGAATTACAATTTATTTTGTTCAGGTAATAGGGAATTTGCATGAAAATTTTTTTTAGATTTCATTAACTACATCTGCAGAATATTAAAAAATAATCGACACGTATTTTTTCTTTTTTCAATTTAATGATTATTAGCAAAGATATCGTA
>JAWWEN010015753.1:0-21337 GCA_035582955.1 Sycophila texana | reverse complement strand
CTTCGCCTCGGGCGACAATTTACATGCGATATGAGACATTCTTTACTTTTCCTCCCTTGGTGCATAATCTACTATTCTAAGTGAATGAACGGTAATGTCTATATATATAGTGGCGGTAACAAGCCGAGGGAACTTCGTTCCTACCGGGGGTCCCGAGACCTACACGTTGTTTTTATTTATATTACACGGGCATAAGCCCTTTTTAGAAATATAATTTATTTATAATTTATAAGCGCACTTTAAGTTCCTGATGCAAAAAATATAGTTAATTAATATGGTGAACGACCTATAGGTAATTATAATTGAGTTTTTGAACTTTCTAAGATTGTCAACATTTGCAAATATTCACTGATTACCTTTAATTTAAAATATTTAGAAAATTCTTTTTTTATTTAAACGGGTTTTTGAATTGTTAATTAAAGAGTACTAGAATTCACACGCGCGCTTCGCGCGGTGATTATTTTAGTTCGGAGACGACAAAAACAAAAAAGAAAACGCTTAATTGCTACTACTTTCATACCCTTCAGTTTCGATAATGCGATAATTCGACTTCATTCAATTCGATCATAATCGCAATGCATTTTAATATAAGGGATATTTGATAAATTTATAGTGGTTTTGCTATAACAGTGACATCTAATGGAAATTCCAGGAAACTCAATACTTTCTACCCTATCTATTCAGTAAGCCGCCTGACCTGTGCTGCCTTATGCTGCCTTCTTACAATTTAGTTGACCATTGACATTTGTAGAGTATAGTGGATTTTGGGCTGATAGTGATGATAATAATATATCTGTGATAAAACAATATTTTAAAAATTTTTTAAACATGTTCAGTGAAGCTAGTAAAAAAATTGTAAAGAATTCTGAATCTGTCGAGGTATTGCATTAATAATTTTCCATTTATACGACGAAAGTATTGAATTAAAAAATGTTTGTTTGGTTTTTTACATTTAGATTGACGTAAGGGAAGATGAAGAGCAGACTATTAAATTGGAAGAGATTATAGAAATGCTAGTTTCGGCTGGATACTACAGAGCAAGAATTAAGGGTTTAGCAAATTTCGATAAGGTATGGTAGAGTTGATAATAATTGTTTATAAGTCGTACAAGAAGAAATCTGCATTACCGATGTAAAACTCAAAAAGAAAACACATCAGGGCCCTACATCTGTACCATATTTATACTTAAATTACGGTTTAAGCTCACGTAAAAATGTATTCCAGAATCTTTTTAAAATCTTTTCTATTAAGAATAATAGACTGAATCGTTTAAACTACTTAATTCTAATTTTCTAACGTATTGTAATTATTACAATTATAAAAAAAAAAGAAATTAATTCCGTTTTCAGCGATTAATAGCCATTATATTAATATTAAATGACAAGAAATTTTTCTTAAAAAACTTTCACATAGTCATTTTCGACAGTTTTGTTTTATGAAATTTGTTTTTTTTTATTCACTAGTAATTATAATATATTTTATTGGTATTACGTAAAATAAAAAATATAAAAACTACTTTTACATAATTTTGCAGATTGTTGGAGGAATGACATGGTGCATAGAATCATGCTATTTCGATGTAGACGTTGATCTACTTTTCCAAGAGAATCTTACAATTGGCCAAAAAATGTAATATATGCGTTTTTTTGAACAAATTTTATTTGTTTCTATATCAGCTTACTATACTTGATTCTATTAAATTTTTTTAGAGCACTAACAGAAAAAATTGTCATTATGCTGCCGAAAATGAATTGTCCGCATAGAATAGAACCTCATCAAATTCAGGGATTAGACTGCATTCATATTTTCCCTGTCATTCAGGTATTTATTAATTATCTACACACTGAATCATTTGCAAGTATTTCTCGAAAGTGAAAGTGACTTCGTATAATATAGAATTAAGTGTTAAAAAAACACGAAATTCTAATCCTGTTTATTAATTCATTTTTAAATTTTCAAATTTCATTTATGAAAGCGTCTAAATTACAGTATTAATTAGAAAGTTTTGAAAATCATAAAAAACATTAGGTGAGATAGTTTCTACCACAATTACGTTAAAAAAATAGTCATTTATTTAAGAAATAATTAATGCTACTAATAAATATAATTATAGTAAGTAAATGTAATAATCAACGGCGATTTATTCCCGTGCCTTCGCCAACTTTAATATTTTCTGTTTATTAGCACTAATGAAAATGGGTTTGTTATTTTTGTTCCATTTTAAAATAAAATGACTTCTGTTTTTTAAGTGGTTAGTTAAGGAATCTATGAAAACACGAGAAGAAATGGCTGAATATGTGCGTTCATTTGCAATCACCCAATTCGACAAAAAGCACGATTGTAAAAATAATTTGCAGACCAATAGGATGGATAATGAAAATTTAATTGCAAATATAAAATTAGTGAAGGTAATAAAACATCATTAAATACAAGTATTTATTATTTGCTTTAAACCAAAATATTCAATATAACATTTAATATTGTTTATAGAAATCGTACGAACCACGGCGTCGGTTTAAACAGAAAGATGCTGTTCCCGTAGATGAATTTTCGATCGTTAGTAATGCCCTTTTAGAGTACGGCGAAACATTGCAAATTTCTCAAAGTATGATAAATAAATTACAAGAAATGAAAAGCAAAAATAATTTGCAAGATAAAGAAATTACAAAAGAGATAATTGAAAGAAAGATTTTAGAAAAGGTGACGTTTTTTATTTGACTTGAAATTTTATTTAAATTCAATGAAATATATTATTACAGTAACATACAAATTTATAATAAAAATAATGCATTTTTTTTTTTTAGAAAAAAGTTGAAGAACTTATGAAGAATTTATCCAAGTTCGATGATAATACGGTAATTTTTAATAAAATGACAAATCTTATAATAATTGTCACTTATAATAATATCGATAACGATATTTTTTAAATGTTCTTTTTTTTTATAGAGTCGTGTAAGTTCGAACGTAGTCGGTAAAATAGTTAATATTCAAGCACAAGAAGTAGCTAAAGCAGCAAAACAATACGAATCTCTGTCAACTTCCGAAACTGAGGTATTTCTACAATTAACATTTTTTTATTATTTTATCATGGCAATTAATAACAACAACAATATTATTTCCTCTTTTACATTCCTAGAAAAACATTACACCGGCCTTACACGCCATATCGACTTTGGAGAAGCAAAAATCAATGTTAGAAAATAAAGCGAAGAAAATGCTCAAAGACAAAGAAGAGATTAATAATAAATTAACCGAAGTGAAAGAACAGTTCAAACAAACTCAAAGTAAAAAGCGGTCTATTGACAATGCCCTTGAAAAAATTAAAGATGTGGAATCTCCCGAAAATAAAAAGTGGATATTTAATTTTTTTTTTCTTCTATTTCATCAATCTCGATTGTTCCAAAGTGTCATCATCATTCTAATTTTGGAAACTTTATTTATTTTTCAGCACGTTTAATAAATTAGAAGAACTGCTAACTGTTCACGACGGCTTGAGAGATCAGGAAAATAAATTCCGCGAGCAATGTCGATTGGATTTGGATTCGTTCAATAAAATGATTGAGGGAGTGCAAATTGGAGAAGTTCGAGAAGAAGCGGAAGGCGTAGCTGGTTACGAAGAACAAAAGGAAACAGTGAATCGATTACGATTACAATTAGCGAAGAAAAACCGGGCCATTGCAACATTAACCAGGCAGCTGGACGACGTTCCTGGAAGGTCTGAATTAACTCAGTATCAACGACGTTTTATGGAATTGTATAATCAAGGTATATTCTTATTCTTATTCACTTAAAAACGTTGGGCATTAAACAATAGTTGTTAAAATCACAAGAAACTTATTTATTACAGTCTCAGCAAAACACAAGGAAACTAAGCAATATTATACCTTGTATAACACGTTAGATGACACTAAATTGTATTTAAGCAAGGAACTGTCTCTTCTGAATTCTATCCAAGATAATTACAATGAGTAAGTAAATAATTTATATAAGTAAATAAAGTAGTTAAAATATGACCGTAAGAAATTTAGAAGGACGCTTTCTTTTTATTAATAAGAAGAAAATTTGTAAATTCATTTTCATTTAAAATCACTATATATATATTAATTATATTTATACTTGCAACAGTTTATTAATATCAGTAATTAAAAAAATGTTTCAGGGCTATGGCATCTAGCAGTGGCAGAGAGCAATTCATAAAACAATTCGAGCTTATTGTTGAAGGAGTTCAAAAAAATAAAGCGAAGGTACGCAAGATACTAATTAGTATGTGTCATTTAAAAGCAAAAAATGTTCAAATTACAGCGATTTTTTAATTATTTATAGGTCGAAAAGCGATGTGCAGAGGAAAAAAATCGACGAGATGCTTTAAGTCGTCAGTTAGTCAACTTGATGGAACAACAGCGAAAGTACGTGGCAGCTGTAAGGCAACTCACGATCGAGTGTCGCAAAAACGAATCTCTATTGGCGAAACTGCGCGGACCGTAGATGTAATTTGCATAATGAATATAAATCATATACTTTTGTACATACTTTTTTTAAACGTAAAAAATATAGTAGAATTTTAAACTTTATCAAACCGTTTATTTTTTTTTTTGTTAAGACTAGAATTTAATTTATAGATATTCAACGTTTTAGCCTTTTTTTATATCAGGCTCAATAAATTACTAAATTCATATTTAAGCTAATAAACTTGAATTCATCTATTTATCAAGTGAGAGATTTACAGAAACTTTTTAATGAAGATTAATTTAGATTTGTTAAAAAAAAGTACATACTTATATTACTTTCACTCGATCATTTTAAATCTACATAATGCGTATTATTAAATCTAATCATACCATTTTTAGAAAAGTACTAATAAATTGCACCGCTCGCAACATAATTATTCAAATCTTGATAGAAAATCATACGCAATGATCGTATCATTAAAACATGATATTAAATACCCGGTATAAAAATTAAACCATAAGTTTTTATTCATAACAAATTTGTCGTTAATCCCTTTTTCCATAGAAATGATATTTTTCTACTCGGCTATTATAAATAGAGAAATTATGACATTCTGTTTAGATTTCAATGTAAATGTTAGTGTTGTGCATCATTTCTTTCGTACACTTACAAATACTTCGATAGAAAGCGATTCGGTATAATTATTCCTGTTTTCACAGATTAATAAAATACTTTAGAAAAAGAAATTGGCACACTAATCAAATTCGTGCAAATGAAAAAGAGCACGTAGCTGCAATAAATACAAATAGATTTTCCATATAAAAATTAACTTTCTTAGAAAGAGAGATTGTAAATTTTTATTATATATTCACTATCTACACGTGATCGTCAAAAAATATTTGATAATTCAATTAAAATTCGATAAGCTATCGTGTGATCAAATCAATTTGATAAAAGCGCAATATAATATACTATTAGTCACATAAATTGAGAATTTTTCAGCAATCAATTCAAGTATTGAATAATAATTTTTAATGACCCCAACAGTTTAAAAAACGATGAGTCAGACTGTTATAAGTACCGACCACTTATTATTGCATATTCTAAAGTAATAATTTTGTGATTCATTTGTGAATATAGAAAGGGAAGAATTGAAAAAAAATTCATATTGCATAATTTAATACTAATTTATTATTATATCTACAAGGAATCTTAGTTCGCACCACGTTTGATTCAATAAAAGCCCTTTCCACTGATATCGCACATCACCAGTACAAAATTTCGACTGGTTCGCTTTCTATACATGCACATACATAGAATAATTAATTTATATTTATTTGTATATATATATATATGTATGTATAATATATACACGCATACGCACACTGAGAAATCGCTACCGTACATCGCAAGCAGGAGGCGCTCCCTTGCTTTTCTGCTCATAATACTATAGAAATTTCAACGATGGTGAAAACTAACACTTCGAACAGTAAAAAAATATATTATCGCACAATCAATCAAATTGGAGGAAAAACATTTGCACTCGATTGTATGCTTGTACCGTTCTCTTTGTAATTAGCATTTCGTGCCTGGACAACTGCATCATTCTGATTTGTCATAATAATCTCGTTTTTATTTTAATTACTTGTCAAACACATTGTCCTCCTTATTGTGGTACGAAAAATGTTTCATGGACTCTGCGTCTGTGATCTTTTGTTACACGTAGAACAGTTATTGGGTTACAGTTACTTGTCAAAAGAAAGTTTCTTCGTGGGTTATCAGGCACACAAGTTAACGATTATTAATTGAATTTATACCTTTAACGAGTACAAGAAGAACATTTTGTTACGTCTCAACATTAAATATTGTCGGCCATTTTTTTCGAAGTAATTTTTCAATCCTTTTCATTTCGTCGCTACTTTTCGTATACTATAAATTTCGTACGCAACATTGATAATAATAATACAACAAACGCTACGATAAATTTTTTTTTCAACCGCGAAGAACGAATGGAACTCACGAACTTAACATTATATCACAAAATAATGATTGATTTGAAAATAGAATGATTCAACAATGCAGCGCATGCAGTTCAAAGATCATCTTCATGATTTTCACATTCAAGAGAGAATCAAGATAATTTCACAACAACGATCCACGAGTGGACTTGTATACATCATTCACGAAAGAAGAAGATAAAGAAAACAAGAAGTAAAACATTTCCGCCCAAAAACCCATAGTGCACGGCAAAATTATTATGTTCTTTTTTTTTTCTTTTTGTTCGTCGCATAAAGAAAAAAAGAAAAGTTACGCTAATACGCAAGGAAAAAGAAAATACTCTAAAAAAACGATAAAGACGTGCGGTCTCAATCCGCCGCGAGCGAGTTCGCTCCATTGGAACAGCAAATGTTTTACAATTGGAATGTTACAATAGACACTGACGCGCGAACTCTTTTTATGTCGAATTTCCATCACAAACGAGCGAATAAATTGCAAGCGTCAAAAATACACATATATATATATATATATATATATATCTCGTGATCGATGGTCGTCCACTTTCGGCGCAAACTCACTAGTGAAGTCATGGTTTACTATACAACGACAAGCCTGTCCGACTCGCCGGCGAAAAGTGGAAATAGTTTTACCAACTTCGCCTCGAGTCCAGACAACTGCCTTGCAGCGGAGCTAAAGTTTCGCCTCGAGTCTGCCAAAACTTATTTTATTACGCACTTCCGGCGTTTCGTTCGCTTGGCGCGAGCCCCGCGGCCCGTCGCCGGATTCATCCCCGGCGACGAAGGGTCATAACAAGTCCAAAAGGAGATTCTCAAGTGTAAAGGGAAAAATAGAAGTCCGTTTCAGACGGTGACTCCCTGTTGGGCGAGGAGGCGTTTCCTTTGAAGCAGACTGGGCGACTCTACGTCCACGTGGGCGGCCTTCTCGGCGCGGACGTCGTGACAGCCGGGCGTCTTGACTGACTTGGAGCTCCTCAGCGAGGCGTTGGCCAGTTTCTTGATGGTCTCGGAGATGGGACACCTGATGAAGTCGGAGGCCTGCTCGATGGGCTTGCCCAGGGGCGCCTCGGCGGAGGAGGGCCGCTCGATCGAGTTTTTCGGCGAGGCCTCGACGTAGCCGCTCTCGTCGCTGTCCGCCTCCTCGTCCAGCGAGCCCAGGCTCGGGATGCTCGTGGCCGTCGTCGTGGGCGCCGTGGTGATTTCCGGGATGGCGGGGGTGCAGGCCACCGTCGACGGTGCAGGCTCGTCGCTGACGCGAGCGTCGATCTCGTCTCTGGAGGAGCAGAGTCGCCGAGAGCCCATCAGCTTGAGCACATCCTCGCGCCTCGCCATCAAAGCCGCGTACGCGGCGTCTTTCTGTAATGGAAAATTTAAAAGCGCATTTATTAGGTTGAATTCAAAAAAGAGGCGCGGTAGTGTATATTATACATTCACTGTTAAAAAATAGTTAAATTTAATGTAAATTAATGCATATGGTACTTAAAATTTAGTCGTACTGGACTACTACATACGTACTGGAAGCAAATTTTATCGGCGCACTTGAACTTTACTGAACCTACATGAAATTTACTTAATTTACATTAAACTTAATGTAAATCACATTAATTTATATGAAATTTAACTAATTTACATTAAATTTAATATAAATTAATGTAATTTTTATTAAGTTTAATGTAAGTGAATTAAATTTAATGCACTTACATGAACTGAATTTTAAGTGCATGCATTAATTTACATTAAATTTAATGCTTTTTTTAACAGTGTTGATATTGGGTTTTAACCTTGTCATTTTTTTAAATTAAATGTTTTTTTTTTATATACTTCATGTTATTATAATTGATTCGTATCTATGTTTTATTATTAATTCGTAAGTCAATCTTTAATGTTGTACCTCGACTAATTCACTCGTAAGTATATAGGATGACCTATAGCCCGAATAGCACAAAACGTTTTTACGCTCGTAAAAGGCAAAAAAAAGTCCTAAAAACGTATTTAAAACGTCTTATATGTCCGCGGACATAAAAAAAACGTTTTAAAAACCTCGTTGAAAACGTTGTATGCTATTAAGGAGCAGATGTACTCATCGCTATTTATTTATTATTTATTTAGCTGTTCATTTATTATTGTATCATCCCACATATATTTTATTTACAAGAGTGAATGTAATTTATTAGCATGAAAGGAGTGTTTTTCTTTATTTTTATCTATTTTATCAATTACGACGAGAATAGTCTGATGTATTTTATTATTGTATCTATAGTCATGCGTTTTAAATTAACCTACTGTGATATCACTTCTGAAATTGTAACTTACTTTTTTAGTATTAATTATGTGCAATACTTTGTTGTAATATTAAAATGGCTGTGATGTTTTTATCTTGCATTTTATTACAATAATTATTAATTTACAATAAATGACTATATTCTATTCTATTCTATTCTATATATATTATACACTCGCTGAACATTGACACTGATAGAACGTTTTAAAAAAAAAAATGCAACGTCGCATGAAAATTTGGAGTTTTATAACTTGTCTCTAGTTCACCATCTTAAAAATTTAAAAGTTTGCGCCGGAAATTTTAATTAAAACTTTCGGCGCAAACTATTAAATTTTTAAGATGGTGAACTATATAGCGCCTGCACGTTTCGTAACTCCAAATTTTCATGCGACGTTACATTTTTTTAACATTACGTTCTATCAATGTCTTATTGTGTACTTATTGTTTATTCAGATAATTGAGCATTGAAAGTCAGTATTCAGAAATTAACATTTAGAAATCAGCATTCAACAGTGTTAATATTCATTAGCTGATATTGAAAAGTCAGTATATCGATATTAAAAGTGAATAATTAAACAAAAAAATTTCTCGTTACACTTATAACAATGAAAAGAATTAATTTTCTTCAAGAATTACAAGTATTCTTGCATTTATTTAATTTTCGCAAGAAAGAGCATTAAAAGCCTAAGTGCTATATCCACCATTAATCTAAAACAACGTCAATTTAACAATTAAGATAAGCACCTATAAAGCGCGATAATTATACACCTTTAAAAAAAAAACTATTATTAATTATCTTTATACACCTGAAAAGCAATATAAATCTCGATATACGATCGATTATAAAAGAAAAAAATTCATCCAGCTCTCACCTGTAACCTGGTAGCGGTCTCGCCGTGCGGCCGGAAATCGACGACCTCGTCGAGGTCCTCGAGGTCCTCGAAGTCGAAGAGGCCGGTGCCCGTCGCGCTGATGCCCTCCTCGATCCTCGCGTCCTCGTCCTCGTCCTCCATGGCCTCGTCGGACTCCAGGCGCGCCAGGGTGGACAGCCTCCTGCTGCGGCCGCGCTGCTGCCGGCTGCAGCGCCGCCGGAACCTCGGGCTGCCCGCGCAGGTCATGAAGTTCGGCGAGCCGTCGGAGTTGCGCCGGGGCCCGGGGCCCGCCGTCGCCGGCACCGCCACGGGGGTGCCGGAGGTCGCCTCGGCGGGCCCGGCGACGTCGGCCTCCGTCGGCAGGTGCGAGTCGTCGCAGCTGGAGACGCGCTCCTCGCTGTTGGTGGTGCTGGCGGTCTCGCAGCCGCTGGAGATGCTGCCGTTCTCGTCGGAGGACTCGCGGTGCAGCGAGTCCAGGAGCCGGGCCAGCCGCCAGCTCTCCTGCTCCTGCCAGGTGCGGGCGACGCGCTCGAGCGAGCGCAGCTCCTCGAGGAAGCGCTGCTGCTCGATCTCCTCGGCTACCGAGTCCTCCTCGATGGCCGAGAGCTTCGGCGCGCTTTTCGAGCGTTCCAGGGGCGGACGGTAGTTCGAGCCGCCTGTGCTCAGCAGTAATTTACGACGCGGCAGCGACGGGTTCTCGTACACTGCGTTCGCCAGCGATAGTCTGCAAGAAGATAATATTATCATGTTAATTAGAATACTTTGGCTTCCTCCTGGTTTCCAGTTGAAAATGAGAAGGTTGAAAATCAATGTTGAACATTTAATATCAACGTTGAGGTTGAAAAGCCTTAATTTTCAGTGTTTATTTCAACGTTCCTTATACGCATTGAAAATCAACGTTGACTTTTGAAAATCAGCGTTGTATCTTGAAAATCAACGTTGAATCTTGAAAATTAACGTTGAATCTTGAAAATAAACGTTGAATCTTGAAAATAAACGTTGAATCTTCAAAAAATCAACGTTGAATCTTGAAAATCAACGTTGAAGCTTGAAAATCAACTTTGAATCTTGAAAATCAACGTTGAATCTTGAACATCAACGTTGAATCTTGAAAATCAACGTTGACTTTTGAAAATCAACGTTGAATCTTGAAAATGAACGTTGAATCTTCAAAATCAACGTTGAATTTTGAAAATAAATGTTGAATCTTCAAAAAATCAACGTTGAATCTTAAAAATCCATTTTGAATCTAGAAAATCAACGTCGATTTTCAATGTTTATAAGGGTATGTTGAGATAAACGTTGAAATTCAAGCCAAATTATAGTTTTTCAAGCTCAACATTGATTTTCAAAATTCCTATATTCAACGGGGCTTTTTTTCGTTTTTTAAATGTTATTTTTTTAACGTGGTTTGCTAATATTCCCTCTAAATTTGAATAAGTGAGTTTCACATCCAATAAGTAAATATTCGCTTATTTGGAGAGAATTAAGTCTTCCGTTCGATATGTGGAAGACATAACGTTGAATTATTCGAAGTAAATTTAACTTATTTCTAAATTTCTTCTTTAGAGAGTTTGTTTAAACAATAAGCTTCCTTTTAAATATTTTAATATCGGATCGGATACTCGAATTATTTAATTTTCATTCCTAACGTTCGAATTAAAAGAATCTTGAAGTTAAATTATTCATAGTAGAAGATAAGAGTTTAATTAACTATAATTTAAATTTTTGCTTCCTTGAGGAAGCTTTTTTTACCTACTTAATCACTGGTTCTATGAACAGTCGTTTCAGATAATGATTAGCGACTCATTCTATTCACATAGTAATACACTTATACACACATAAATGTATATATTCGAAAAGGACAGCTCATTGTTCCGCAAAACACTGAAATTACAAATATTTTGACGAATTTCTCGTAGCGATTCGGACGAACTTGACTTTTCAATGTCGCCCACATTCATTCTTTTTTTCAACCCACTTGAACTCGAAGGCCAAGGCTGCCCGATATGATAAATGTCAAGTTGTAGGTCAAAGAGGAAGTAACACGCCTTCCTCTTCAAGGTCCTTATTTCGAAGCTTGCGAGTCTCTCTCTCTCTCTCTTTTCTTTTTTAAAGCCTGAAAAGACGGCGTTGCACAACTGCAGCATAAAAAAAAAAGACACTGCATCACGATAAAAGGCTTTTCAACAATGACCGTAACTCCTCCTTTCCCAAGAAAGCGTCAAGGTCCACTCCGCGGAAGATTTACGATCGATAACCGCTCAATAAAAGTGCGCGTATATATATATAAAAAAAGAAGCTCGATAACGACCCTGCCTCTCGTTTTTCGAGCTAAAAATAATGACGAAAAAAAAGATAGAGAGAGAGAGAGATTAAACGAAAGGAGCATGACCGACCACCGAGCAGCCGCTTACCGATAAGAGCTCGATTTTTTCCGACAAGTCGCCCGCGCGATTTTTATCCGACTCCGTGCGGGCGTACTATCGGTCACGCAAGCAAGTCGCAAGTAAATCGATCGATTGCGCAATTAGCGCCGTCGCCGCCGCCGCGAGATATGCAAGAAACTCGGCTCACCTGGCGTTTTGGCGGGATACTTTGTCCCGGCGAAACTCGAGGAGGGCCTGGTGGAGCCTGGCGTTGAGGACGGAGGCCAGCCTGCGCGCCGTCGACTCCTTGGTGCAGAGGGCCGCGTGGCAGCGGAGCTCGGGCCTCAGTCGGCGGCCCTCGTGCCTGTACACCCAGACGAAGAGGCGGGGGTGGGAGGCCGGCGCCGTGCAGTAGGTCACTCGGTGGGCCCAGTACTCCGTCAGGCCGTGGTCCTTCGTCGTCGCCGTCAGGCCGCCGCTCGTCACCGTCAGCCTCATCGACACGTCGGGCCGCGAGCTGCTCACGTAGTTGCGCCACAGGGTCGACACGGGCTTCTCCACGCAGCCCTCGCCTGGAAACAAAGAAGGCACTCCGTTAATGAGGAAGTGCGGCTGTAACGGCGATATGTCTTTAGAGCTGTATGACACTGAAATTAGCAGAAGATTCGATAGCAGCCGATTCGATTTTCATGATGAAATCATCACGTTCCCTGCCATAAATTTTTTTGCAGTTACCTTATCGATATTTAACTCTGTAAAAATAAATAAGTGAAATTTGACTAAAATAAGAGAATAATCACTTATTCTACGTGAAAAATCTTCCACTTGCTGCAATAAGTGGAAGATATTTAACGTGAAATAAGTGACTATTCACTTATTCTACTGAAATTTCACTTATTCATTTTTAGAGGGAAAGGAGCCCTGAAAATTACAAAGCTCTAGGCAATTTCCTTGGGGTTTTATCGAATCGGCTGCCATCGAATCTTCTGCTAATTTCAGTGTCATTAGACGCTGTTTATATAAAATCGTTATGGCGGGGAGGATGTTGTTGGAGAGCTCTTATTGGTTTTTTTAGATTTTAATGAAAGGTTTTTAAGGGGGTTGTCGAGATTTAAGAAAGTACGCGAATTGCTATCCTACATTGCTAAAAATCAGTTCAAGAAGTAACACAAAAAAAGTGTTATTTCTTGAACTATGGTGATGAAGTAATTGTATAAAATTTGTGTACAGTGATTTTACTGGATTTTACACAAAATTTGTGTAATATATCTGTAAAATTCTTACACGGTATTATAATATTTATTTAAATAGTACTTGTTAAATATTTCTTTGAATCAAGTAATTATTTTTGTTGAAACTACTAAATTTATTTAGAAACAAATAAATTCACTTAGTTTTAAAGAAATATTTAGTTGATTCAAAGAAATATTTAACAAGTACTATTGAAGTAAATATTTAGTGAAAAGTACCAAATTTTTTTTCAGTGTATAAATATCAGTACGCATGAAGTACAAAAGACACAAATTTTACACAATATTAATGTTTCTTTATGAGTAATGGCTTATAATTTGCACAAAATGTGTGTGCATTATTTACGTAAATTTTGTGTTTGGTATACACAAAGTGTACACACAAAATGCCGATGCACAGAATTTTTAACCGTTTACACTGAGAAAATGCTTGTAGTCAAATTCACTACAATATGATAGTAAAAATTGCTATTAATTATAGCAATGGAGGAACGAACTCGCTTTTAACAGAAAATTAGTTTATTTTATATTAAAAATTGCTACTTCATATTTTATTTTATTTTATAATTATTTTATTTAGATATAATATGCGGGAAAATTGCCCTTAAATTACAATTTTTTAGTGTGATGTAAAACGAGTAACAAATAATAGTATAGTATAATAATAATAAAAGTAAAAACTTAAAAATATCAATCTCACAGAATTTAATTAAAACTGATAGTTAAATAGTTACCGGATTGCCTTTTAAGCGTCACCAAACCATCAATGTTAAGACGCTCGCCGAGGAAGATTATTCTAAGAACGTTTAATTTTATTTAGCGCTGAACAGAATTTCCAACGTTAATATTTTAGTACTTATCACAAAAATAATATAAATTGTATTAAAATTCGGTTTAGGTCGAGTTTATGATGATCCTCCAAATTACTATATAAAATATAGCAAATTTGACTAAATATTTTTTCTCTGTGTAATATATTATCTATGATGTGTAATAAGATATTTTCAGGAAATTTATCTTTTTACAGAAAAATTAAATGTACCTAAGCGGATCAAAACTGGGACACCTGACAGAACGAGTGTCACCTGAAATGCTGTATAAATTTTCGAAATAAAACCGGAAAGTACATTTTTTTCTATTTCAATACTCGAAACAAGGAAGAATGTTGTACTTTAAATTAATGTTCTGCAATTTTGAAATTTTATATATATATATTTTTTTTTTCATTACATTCTACTTCGTCCTTGTATTTTTCTCTATAAATTTTTATTTTTTCCAAAAAAAAAAAAAAAAAAAAAAAATACACCCGACCCAATTATTTCTTAATATTCTATTCAACGCGTGTATATACGTAATAAAATAAAATTTTATATTTCTGTAATCAATCCCCATTACTTCTTGTTATTTTTTTTTTTTACACACATCGTTAGGAAGATATTTGGTAATGCTTGATGCATACATGATGTATTATTATACTACGCGTGCAATAATAATGAAATAACCGAATAATAATAACAACCATGATAACAATAACGTAATAATGCAGTAACGTAGTACGCGTGTGGGACGCACGTACGTAGGTGGGAAGGAACTGGGAAGAAAACACGAGTTGAAGAGTCGCGTATACATATATATATATATATAGATATATACTGCGTATATGCGCGCGGGAATCCTCAAGTAGAGCAGCGCGGAAAAAGAAGGAGGAGGAGAGAGAGAAAGGCAAGGTGCATCGCGTTAACTTTTGCCGTTACCTCGTCACTTGTTTGCGCAAAGTTGAGAGCTCCGTTTCAAATGGGCCGGTATCTCGCCGTGTGTTTCAAAACGTATTTAACTTTATTTACTGCACGATAATCGCGCGCGCGGGGAGACTGCGGAATTTCCATAAATTAATGAAATGCACATTTTCATCAGCTGGCACGAATTTATACAGTCGCTGACACCCTTTTCCGCGACGATTGGTATTTTACACGATTGAATGAATTTTTAATGCGACTAATCGATCGAGTCGTCGAGAGTTATAAAAGAAGCGACGAGTTGCGGCTATAATTACCACGCGCATTAGCACAATTTCAGTCAATTATTCGATTAAGGCAATTGGAAAAATTTCGCTTAGAATTTTAAAAATTTTCAGCACGTGCGATAGTAGCATAGCACATACTTAGAGATGTCACCGACGTTTTTCTTTTTTTTTTTTTCAATCGAACTCGAAAATAAAGCTATTCAAGCAGTCGCTTAAATATTCATTTCGCAATTCAAATGTTTATTGCGTTATAAGTACAGATCTAATTTCTTTTCTTCCCGATTATAAATATTTCATAAGCCTTTTTACGACTCGCTGATCGTTACATTCCCATTATACAATTTAGAAACGACACTGATGCGAGCAAAAATTTACAAAAAAAAAAAACACTCGTTTTTTTCAATCTGGATATGGTAAACAAACTGGAAAAAAAGAACAAGCGCATGTAAATCTTCAATTCTCGCTTGAACACCTTAAAACGTATACACGACGAAAGAAACAGGAAAAAAAAGACGAAAATTGCAGGTCGTCCGATAAAAGAGGCGCTTCTCAGTGGCGGAGAGTCCGCGGAAAATGTGTCTGGAAAAAAAAAATATCCGCAAAGCGATAACGGGCCCATAGTGCCAGAAACAAAGAGAACTCGTAAAAGCAGGTTTTCGGTGCGCCGCGAAGTTTACGGCTCCCGCGGATGCCGGCGATAGGGCACGAAGCATCGCGCTTCACCTTTGTTGACAACTGCTGCTGCATATTTTTCTTTTTCTTTTTTTTCCATTATTTTTCATCCCGCCTTCCGGACATGAAAAACAAGCCTATCGCCAAGTAATTATCCTGTTTCTCGCATATTCCGTTTTAAGACGATGATTCGGTTTGCTATAAGAGCCTTGAAAAAATTTCACCCGTTTTATCGGGAATGCGTCCGTATATACTTTTCTCTCCTCGGCAATACGATTTTTTCGATGTTTTTCGACCGTGACATACGACTAGATTGTAAAACGCCGGAAAACAGAATTTAAAAATAACTGAAAAATCGACAACACCGCTTCCATTAAGGAGTTATCAATAAAATTTCGGATGCGGCTTCCGCGTAAATTAATTAAAGTATTTCTTAATTTTAATATTATGAAACACGTATATAAATATTTATTTAAAGAAAAAAAAAAAAGAAACTTTTATTCCATTTGATTTCTCAATCCTGCGGTCAAGTGATCAAATTGTGAATAATTTTGATATAAAACATATATATAAAAGCTGCTGTATAAGTCAACGATTCTCAGCGTCCATGAATTTTTACAAGAAAAAAAAGTGAGATTAAATTCTTCCCGCAAAAACAAAATCCCACACAAAATTGAAAAAAGAAAAAGAAAAATATAATCGCGCATCACGTGCACTCGATCGGCGAAAAAGAGAACCGTATAGCCCGCGTTCGGCTCGAAGCAACGAGGGCACCAGCGAAGTGGGCGTACGTTCGGAATGTACATAACGCCGGATGATGCAACGCTCGCAACAAAACAAAAACTGCGCGTAATCTTCGGTTCTCGAAAGTGGCTAATCCCCGAGCGGGTGCTTCCTTAGGCCTGCCCGCTGCGCTCTCGGCTTATCTATTTCCGCGTGATGGCGAAATCGCCTGTGCAATCGCAGCCGAAGGGGCAAATTAAAAGACGCAGAAGAAGAAAATTCGAGCTTTGTTACTTAATAAGGGTGTATTAATGGAAACGCGGGGAGCTTTTGTCGACGTCTCATCGACGTGTATAATATATATATATATATATACATACGCCCGTCCAATCGCGGCTTTGTGCGCGCTATATATATATATACACGCCTCGCGGCCCGAAGGACTGATACATTTAACGTCTAATAATAAAGTATGAAAAGAAGACGTAACTTCGCGAAAAGCGAGGGATAGGTATTGTTTATTGATATTGACTGTCAGTCGCATTGTGCCCATCCAACTTCGCCGCGGTATACAATACATTATATTCTCGCGCATCGCGTCGTACATTTCAAATGTGACCGAGGAAAATTAGTTTTCATTTATATTATAAGTATTTTTCTTTTGTCGCCATCGCAGAGTTGTAAAAAAAAAAAATCTTAACTAATTTCCCGACGACAAAAGGCTCGCGAGTTGCGCAACAAAAGAAGGCACCTGCTTCGAGAAGTGCAAGGAAAATATATCGCAATCGGATACGATCGTCTGGAAGACAAAAAAAAAAAAATTCATTATCGCGACCCCCGCAAGAGTCAACGCTCGGCGACGCACTTATAAGCCCGGTGCTTCCCTCGCTGGCAGGCCTTATAATTGAAAGTCGTGCACAATTTTTGTTCGCAGTTTCACCGAGATTCCGATATCGGTATTACCCGGAAAACAAGCGGCTTCAATCTAATCGGATTTAAAGCGGCAGCACCGCGATCACAATCGTCGGTCTATTCGTCAAACTGATTAATAGCCGAGCTATTAATATAACATTACGGTGAAAAAATAAAAAATTGGACTCTCAACAGGAATTAACTTGATCGTTTGTCCGCTTATAAAATCGAGATACAGTCGGCCGAGCGATTGCGGAGCCACGCGCTAATTAATGTGGATAATGGAGCGCGGGGACCTGCCGCATATATAATGCACACATAGTCGGAGGAGAAAGCACGCCGACGGCGGGAATTTCAATTCGACGGGGCGAATTGTTTGGGATTCGGTGAGGCTCTAATCCGCGAAACGCACCGAAACGACTTTTCGCTCTCGTTGCCGATTTACTAAAAGTAAGTCGGCGATAAATCGCCGCGCCGCGAAGGAAACGACGCTCTATTTTTCTACACGCGAGTGTAGATCGTAAAATAAAAAAATTTCTGAAGGCCGCCTCGACGCTGTTGTGGGAATATGTAGATGACATTTGCTCGGTGCCAATTGTTTTTTCTTTTTTCCCCCATTTAAATATATAGAACACAAGCTCGCTCGAAGTGAATTTTTAGCGAGCCCCGAGAGAGTGAATGTGACTCAATTTACATTTTACTAAAGAGACGTTGATTCGAATTCAGGCACTTTAGACGCTCGGCGAGCACCCAGTGACTCAGTGTCTCTGTTAAGTATATTTAAAGCCTGCGATGCGCCGACGAAATTTTTTCGCTGCGTCTAAAAACCTCTTCTATTTCCGTCCGTCTATAACATTTCTTTATGCGCAACGATTTAAATTCAATTCAAACACACTATAAAAAAAAATGTCACGAGTTCCTGCGGGAATTTTGAAAGAAGGCCAGAAGTAGGCGACAATGGCGAACCTTTTCTTCTTTTTTTTTTTTTTTTTTTTTTTTTTTTAAATTAGTAGAACACGCGATGAGTGTAGAACCGTTGAGCCGATCGCGTGAGGCACAGCGACGGTATGTCGGAGAGAAAGTACCGCGGCTGACTGCCTCGAAAAATGCCCCCGGCGACTATTCCCCTGTCCGGTCAACGTACCTGTGCACTGCTCACTCTCTTTCCCTGCGCGCGCCCAATCTCCGTTTGTTTATTCATCGGCCGCGTCCTCTTGCCCCGACGATCGCCGCGCAAAAAGCCGCGCCGAGATGCTTATCGACGCGGTTTCTCCGCGCGCCGTTTCGTAATCCGGCGAACCGATTTTTTTTACCGATCGCAAGCGCGCGGACTCAGCTGTCGCGCCGATCGCGTGCCATTAAAATGCGCGCGTACAGGACTTCCGTTAGAAAAAAGTGAAGCAGCTGCGCCGTGCGCTGCTCGCCTCCATACGCGAAAGCAACTTGTCTTCCATTTTTTTTTCCGCTGCGAGCCCCGGCGTGTAAAAAGTCCAGAAACAGCCTTTAACCGTGCGCTCGCTTGTGTAAACATCGATTATACGAGCGATCGTCTTAACATTGATTTCCCATTTAATTAGCGCCATAATTCAAGTGAGGACAGTCGCCGAACAACAATTTTTATTGATGAGCCTCGACTATATATATCGGCTGGCTGTAATGCCGGATTCCCGGAGATTTTGATTGATGGCGCGATCAAAGAAAATGGGGATATTTTTAGCGCGTTGTTTCGGAAAAAAAAAACGTCATATATAGATGGGCATAATTATAAGGGAATGCGCGCAGCTGCGTAAATTATACTAATGAGTTCAATAATGACACTATATACGAATGATCGTATGCGATCATCCGATGGGGGATTAATCATCCCGAGGTCGGCTGACGGGTGAAAGATACGGCGAAGGAAAACTCGATCCTTACCTCTGAATGAACCGCGGAGCGTGTCGCGCGCGCAGGTTGCGCATTGACAGGTTACGCGGGATGTCGTAACATTGACCTGAAAGCGCGCCGCCGCGCATGATTGCACCCGAATACGGGGATCGCCCGGCATCCGGCGGGTTTCCTCAGAAAAATGCCTTTTCACAATCGGCGCGCTTTTTTCCTTCGAAAGAATTCGTCGCTTCGCGAGTTTCGAACAATCGAACCCCGCGAGTCCCTCGAGCTTATTGCCTTATCTCTCGCGAATTAACTGCGCGCGCGCGCCTTTCGCCTCTTTTATATGCATCGGTCAAATTCCTCGGCGATAGCGAAATCGTTAATAGTAAATAATCGGTTGCAATATACATATATATGTAGGTACAGCCTCGGCGCGGCCTTTTTCGAGCATAGCAATGAAAATTGGCACGTCGCGAAAGATCGAACTTTTCCCATCGGCGACCGAGTGCGACGTGCACTCGGGGTTGCGAACAAGTGCTGCGTACTTCCGCCGGACGGATAACCGTACTCTATACGAAATTCATTGTGCAAAACGCAGGTGGAATGTGCCTTATAGTGAAACGATTTTTAAAAAACTGGTATAAAATCTCAATGACACTTAAATTGGCAGAAGATTCGATGGCAGCTGATTCGAAAAAAAATCCAAGGAAATTCCATATAGGACTTCGTAATTGTTTACACTGAAAGAATTTTCTCATAAAATTTGCGGTGATTTTCACGTAAGAATTACGTGAAAAAACGTAATCGTGGGACACTTGGCAATCATGTAAATTTTTACGGGAAAATCACCGTAATTTTTACCTGAATCTTATGGACGATTGATCAAGTTTTGTAAATTTGACAAAAAAAAAAATCTGTAATTTTTATAGGGGTTTTCTTGTAAAATTTACGAAATTTAATAAATCGTCCAGGTTTCAGGTAAAAATTACGGTGATTTTCCCGTAAAAATTACAGCGATTTTCTCGTGAAAATTTACAGTTCAACATTGCCAACTGTCCCACGACGACGTTCTTTCCCGTAATTTTTACGGGAAAATCACCGTAAATTTTACGAGAAAATTCTCTCAGTGCATGGCTCCTTCCTATATCGATGTAAGGTAACTGCAAAAAATTTTTTTGCAGGGAACGCGATGATTTCATCATGAAAATCGAATCGGCTGCCAATATCAGTGTCATAAAATCTCGTAGACTCTGGTGCAAAAATCGAATAAGACGTGCGATTTCTGCACCCTTTTTATATGCTTTTATGTAAGACTAGGAGGATTAAGCGCGCTGCGCGCGCCTCGTAGGATTTTTTTAGACTACGATGACATTCAATTTTTTTTCTCGAAAATCAAAATACCTCCGAGATTTTCGAACAAATAATCGAAATCTCGATCGCTCAATTTATATAAGGCATCGTTTCAAATGGGATGTATAACGATTGACGCGCTCGCGCTCACAGCCACCGGCGCGGGCTCTTATCAAATTTTTACTCGCTGTTATTTCATTTTTCTCTGATCCTCTTTCCCATCTTTCTCCTCCACACTGCCCCACCTTCCAGCGGCCAGGAATCTGGAGTACCGCCGAGTCACGTTTTCTGATCGTTTCGGCGCGAGTAACGAGAGTGTGATACTTACGGTAAACGCGGAGCAGCGGCGAGCGCGCACACCTTTCCCCGTCCGCGCCGCCCGTTAAAATCGATCGGTGCAGTATTTATAAACCCCTCGATTCGCCGGAAGGTAAGACCCGTCCTCCCGACCGATTGTACCGCTCCCGTCGCCGCGCTTACCGCGGCTCCGCTCGATAAGCGACCGATCGATCGCTCTTCTCTCTCAAGGAGCGCCGAGGTAAGATTATA
>JAWWEN010015742.1:0-21348 GCA_035582955.1 Sycophila texana | reverse complement strand
AGCTCTAAGGAGTAGACGTCCTTCTCAGACGAGTAGTATTAAATAAAAGTCTCGTTTGGTTTTGCATTTAGTAAACTTTGTGTTTTATTAAATACCCATATCCCAACAGTTGCAGAAAAAAGAAACAGAAAAATAATCGTAACCCATATGAACATGAATGCAAGTTTCGATCTCGACTAAAATATAATTCCGTGCCGATCGCCCGAGTGAGAAAGCATCCGACATAAGAAGACTCCGCAATTCGAGGACGAAGGATCTCGATCGCAGGGGCGTAGTGCTACACGACCGAGGAGTCTTCGGCGTTAGTCAGTGGGGGCGACTTTCGGCGGGTCGCAGGAGCATGAATGGCCGCAAGGAAAGAGCGCCGCTCGTCCCCCGACTCAACGAGGAACGAACAAAGAGCACCCACCTCTTCTCTCTCCTTCTCTCGCTCACCGTGGCGGGAGAGCGAAAATCGCCGAGAACGTCGGTCGGTCCGGGCTCCTCGGTCTCGGCACCTATATATACGCCTTTCGGTCCGCGCGCGTACAAAGCCTGCCTTCTCCTCCTCCGTTCGCGCGCCCCACATACAACGAGACAATGGCCCGCAGCCTTCGCCCGCCGAGGATGGATATTCCCGACTCTCTCTCTCCCTCTGGCCGCCTCGTGCGCGCACACCTTTTCCGTGCGCCCCTCGTTATTTCGAATCCTGCGCTGCGCGGCGCGAGCTGTAAGACCCGCTGCTTTTGTTCGCGAATTTCGGCACGTCGCTTCTGTCACTCGCGAAAAAATTTAGGATGATGGCGGGGTGCGGGGTAGAGCGTTTGCATGCAAAAAGGCTAAGTTTTGTTTTCTTGAAACGCGACTCTCTCCTGCACCCCGCGAATGAAGAAATGCTTCAGCGTATACGCCGCAGGACACCGTAGGAAGAAGAGATGTTTCTTCATGCCTATGAAAAATGCTGATCTTGGGAGATACTTCGTGACTCGCTGTCTTCACTTTTTTGTTTTTAATTACGGAGAAGAATGATTATGATCTGATGTACATTTTATTTGCTAATGTGACGTTAATTATACGTTGCGGTAATTTTGAAAATTGCAGGCTATTTACAATGCAACTCATTATAATTTTTAATTAAAACATGAGTATGAAGAAATCCTTACCATCCTCCAGTCATAATTTCCCAGTCAAAGCTGGTAGAATAAAATTATGAGTACTATACGCTACACAAGCATGTTAAAATTATACAAGTCACTTAAAAAAAGAGATATGAAATTAATTTGAAGTACAAACTCGCAGCGACACTATAAAATTTATTAAAACGATAAAAACGATGCTAATGACGCGTTCGCTCCCCCAATAAAACAGTAAAACTGTAACCGCAACAGAAAAAAAAAAGAAAATCCAGCCTCGCATATAATAAAAAATTAATGAGAACTTGGCGGTAGCCTGTTTCCTTCGCAGGTATGCACCACATCCCGCTAAAATAACTCCGCGAAATAAAAATTACCACGCTGCTCGCGCGAATCTTTCTCTCTCCCTCTCTCTTTCTCGTTTTCTCTACGAATCGCGTTTAAATAGAATGAGAGAGCAAGCGAGAGCGAGACAACATGCACAGCGCTAAAATAAGGAAGCGAACGAAGGCTGAAAAAAAATAAAGCTACTTTCTCGGCGCGCGAAGGACCGCACGCAGTAATTAAAATTGATTCGACGCAATTAAAATTAATGAAGCGACTTGGGGCACGTAACCCCGCGACCGCCCCGCGGCTATTAACGGAAAATAAGCGCGCGCGCGGGGTTGGCATGCAGCCGCGGGGGCGGCGGGGCCGAGAGCCTACTCGTCGGGTAGACGAGTGTGCAGCCAACCTGTCCCGCTGCAGCAGCCTGCAGCCACCCCCGTAGATCATATATGAAACTGCAGCGCTTGCGGGGGTGCAAAAAAAGAAGGGGCCGCCAAGAGCGGGAGGAAAAACCAGGCTTAATCGCATCTCACGCGCGGCACTCTCGAGGGAGGCTCAACGTTTTTTCACGAGCGAGCGTCACGCGCTGTCCGAGTGGGCCGGCGTTAGGGGTGCCCTTTTTTTTTTTAGCGAACGAGGCCCTCGACGCGGGGTTTTCCCCGTCCGCCTACGAAAGTTGCACTTTTATCTGGATCTACTTTTATTTTGGCGGCAGTGGGTTTTTCTTGCCGCTCTACAATGGGGTTGGTTGGTTTTAGCCGGGGGCGATTCGAATCGCGCGAGGGTGGAGGGGGTGAACGAATTCGTCGGTGAATTGGTCGCAAATAAAGGAGCCTGGCCGCGATTCCAATTTATCTAAAATGTTTCGCTGCCAATGGAAGAGTACGAACACTCTAAGGATTTAATTCCCCGGCAGTGTGCCAAATTAACCACCGAGCGAGCACCGGCTCTCGATGTATAGCGACGCGGCGAGTTTAACGCTGGCCACGCATTTCTAAACAAGTCGTCCGTTCTTATAGCTTGTTGCTGTCAGTTTTTTTTCTCTCGAGTTTTTAGATTATACAACGATACGAGCGTTTCCACCGAGGGAGTGCCTTTTTTACTATAAATATATTTATTGCGCGGAAAACTTTTTATTTAATTATTTAAAAAATATAATATTTAAAATAAATAAAAAAGAGATATTTTAATCTAAAAAACTGTAAGTTTAAATTTTTTAGATTTTTAATTCGCATTTTCTCCCGCATTTAAAAGTAACGAGGATTATCTTAAATTATTCTCACCGCGTAATAGAAAAATTAAAGATTTTGAAGTCGCATGAAAAAAGGAGGTATAAATATGAGAATCCAAGGGGAGAGAAAAGCTTTTTTTTCTCCATCCAGACTAAAAAAATGTATTCAGAGAAGAGAAGTGCAGACTTTTATCTTCTCGCATACGTACTTTTAAATGAAAAAAGCCAAGGGGCATTCGCGCGCACCTTGTATAACATTATTTATATTGTAGCTTGTTAGAAGGTCGAAAGAGGCCACGCCGCGAAGGAAGAAAAAAGAAGAAAACGACGAGGACGGCGTGTATAATCCCCAACGAGAGGGAAAAGGAAAAAAAAGGCGAGAAGGAGAGAAAGAGGCTGGACAGGAGGGGAGTCGAAGAACAGGAACGGAGAAGCTTCGAAGGAAGATTGAAGAGAGGAGGTGGACGAGGAGAGCCCGTGGAATCCCGATTAAAACGATAAGATAAAACTCGAATGAGCGGCGAGCCGATTAACATAGATTTGCCCCCCGCTGTTTGTGCAGTAACAATACGCGAGAGAAAATTTTTCATCGATACGAAATTATTAATATGCAGGACCGTAGCTACTCTCAGGTAGGTATCTGAGGCTAGCCGTATCTGATTTCCGCGATTGCACTACTGTTTTTTTTAATCTTTTTTTTTTGTTACTTTCGGAGATTGCGATCTCCGAAACGTATAACCTGCTCGTACTCAAATTTCACGCGTCGTTAAAAGGAAACCCGAGTATTTTTATTTTATTGATTTATTTTATGACATTTAGCCGTTTGTAGCTTCTATTATTGATTTCAGTATCTTTCTTCAACACATAAAATGTCGTTGTTTTATGTCCTCACGAAATATTCGCTTAATTCCTACTCAGAATCAATTAGGCAAATAATTTTATATTCCGTATTCAAGAATTATCCCGTTAAATCCTATAACGAGAGGAACGTCAGACGCATAATAATCAGGCAATCAATTCGTACAAGCCGGCGTGTGTAAAATACGCTTTCCTCGGCTACGGTGGATATATTTATTCATCCAGCTTCTGCGAAGGAAGGCCACGGCAAAATCTGCTCCAAGACCTGGAGGTGAGACTGATAATAGTCGGAAGGTGCGAAGTGTGCGGGGACCCCTGCTCGCGTATAGAAAATTGAAAAGCCGGTGAGAGAGGCGGAGGATAGTCGAGGCTCGCTCAGGTGCACGAAGGGAACGAGCCGAGGAGTCGAGCGTAAACAGCTGAACGCAGGGGGGAAGAGGAGACGAGCAAGAAGAAGAAGTAGGGGGCAGAGCCCGGTTCTACATTCCTGAGGTTTGGTCTTCCTTCTGTCCGCCGACTCTAAAAGTGTGCCCCTGCATGCGCGCCCCTCCTCTCCCTTTTCAACTCCCTCGCTCTCCCTCGCTCTTTCTCTCATTCTTTTTCTCTCTCTCTCTCTCCCTCTCTCTCGCTCGCTCGCTCCCTCCGCTCCTTCGAGGCGAGTGGAAAAAAATCTCTTTTTCTCTCGTTTTACGAGCCAGCAGCAACGTCATTCTCCTCTTTCTCTCTGTTTTTTCCATTCGCTGGTGTACACCCCGGGCCCTCGACGCCGCATACTGATGGGAGAAAAGGCGCGCATGTTTTATATAAGCGCAGAGCCGCGTAGGCGCTGCCCGACTGCATGCAGATCCCTCGTCGGCCGATACGCTCGAATCTCTCGCTCCCCCGCTTTCTTCCGCTGGCCGGCATATATACGCGGATACGTTTTCGCTCCTTTTTTCCTATTAGATTGCAGACGCGCAGCTTGCCTACTCGCAACTACTGCGAGCCTTCTTATAAAGGCTCTATCTCCTCTCCTTTTGTCTAGGGAGGCTGGGAGTTTGGACGAGATTTACGATTCGCAATTTCCTTGGCTCAATCTGGCTAATGGAAGATTAATGCATGCCTCTGCGGGGATAGACGCTGAAATATTTGCCCAGTGCGTATAGTATTGTGAGGATTTATATTGTGCGCGGAAGGATGCATTCTTGCACGGCTGAAAGGCTCTGCAATTTCAAAGGCAAACTTTGATATTTATTATGATGGAATGCACTATGTTAACAAATATACATTTTTTTCGTTCAATTATGTAATTTTCTCTTTTCAATTATCTCAACATTCGCGTGTTTAATTTCATTAAATTATAATGTATAGTAAACAAATTTATTATGAATAAGAAAATATATCGTTTATTTACTTCTTTTTCAATTATATAAACATTAGTAAATATGTGTTACCTTAGTGTATTAAAAAAATTTATTATAAAAAGCTAAAATATCTTTTAATACTTTTAATAAACATTCGCATAGTCCATTAGAATATATCTTTTTCTTAAGAAACTGTGCAATAGTTTATTTACGATTCGCAATATCTACAGCCGCGAAATAACGAGAAACAGCCGTTCATTGATATTCTTATCACTTAAAAGAAATAAAGAAACTAAAGAAATTCTGCGCGAAAGTTAAGGAAAATTCTGTTTCTTGTTTCTCCGTGTACCGATCGACCCTCGCGCGCGATAAGAAAAATATCAGCATATCAAAGAAAAGCCCAAGAATTTAGAACAAATTGAAAGTACCGCAAGGTAAGTTATTATGACCATAAGATACTACGGCCGATTTTCCGGCGACTGGCCTGAAAGCGCGCCGCGCGCAACCATCAATAATTTTCTTACCGCGGCTCAATTTTATAGTTCCGAAAGCGAAATAAATCGTTCCCCGAATTGCGATGCACGCGACGTGCGGGGGTCGTATATACCCGCAAGACTTTTGTTCCTATACCGTCTAGTCATTCTCTTCTTCTCTCCTCTCTTGTTCTACGCATTTTATTATTTTTTTTCCTACTACTTTTTCCCCATTTCTGCTCCTCTTGTATTTTCTTTTTCCTCCTCTCTTCTTTTTTTTCCCTTTTTGCTCGACTGCTCGCGCTTTTTGCGTGACGCTAATTCCCGTTTATTTTGTTGTCCTTTATTATGCGTTTATGATTATGTCGAGGGGACCCCGCGTCCCTCTCTTGCCTCGCGGCATTGTCCTCGAAAAAACCGCGACGGTTTGCCTTTCTATTTTCTATTCATGCGTGTCTTCTATTGATTTCGCCGAGTAAACTACTATTTAAAACCAGCGCCAAATTTACTTTGTATACACACGCGTCTTGTGTAAAACATATATTATGTATATAGAAATGTATTGAATTTTACTGAAGTAAATATTCGCAAAAAGCTGACCAACGAGAAAGCTGACAAAGCGGAACGATTTGCGGGCAAAGGAATTCCAAAAGTCGTATTTTGGTCTTTACGCACGGCATAATATATTTGCAAAGCGAGCGGGTGATTAAAATACGCTTCGAGTCACAGTTATAAGACTTAAGCACGCACACCAGCCTTTCCCTCTTTTATCTTATAATTTTCTCGCTAACTTCCGTCCCTCTCATTCGTCCCTGTCTCTCCTCCCGGGGCCGATAAACACGTGGCATCTGGCAGATATAATTAGTGACTTTTGTGTGTGATCGTAACGGCGCTTGCCCTTTGATGTTGCGCCGGAGAAACTCGCGAGGAACGCCGCACACGGGAAAAATCTTTTGCTTTCGAAGCGTCAATAATAGATTTTCGTCTCTCGCCTCTTCCCCCTTATCTTTTTTTTCTCCCCGTATGTCTTACTATCGCCTGAATAAAGTTCATAAATCAGAATGTCTATAAAGTGCCCTTTTTTCGATGCACGCGTTTATGCATGTGGAACTGCGCACATAAAATGACTATCACTTATATTGGATATAATTACTCCAGAGATTATTAATTCTTACTTTTATATACCTCTTTCTTTTGATAATCTCGGGAATAATTATAGAACTGGTTTGATAGCTGGCAATATTATAAATATTCACTTGTTAAATAATTACTAGACATTTAAGTAAACCTTTGAATCACCAATAGCACAAGAAATTATAAAAGTGAATATTATTCCTCAGATTTTCTCATATCAATCTCACAATTTTCGCGAGTTAAAATTTTAGTTTAATGTTTTTCTCAAACTATCATATATATCTTTGTAAGGAATCTCTGTCCGTTTAAATTAATAAAATATAAACAAGAATAAAATAAATAAAAATTCCTAGATTATTAAACACGTTTATATTCTACCGCCAATACTAAAAAGATTATAAAATTTTAATAATTACTAAATGTTAAAATTTTTAAATTCCATCACCAATAACAAGAAAATCGTAGTCAAAACAACACAATAAAACGATTTTAGGAAAAAAATGTATACAACACAGGAGAAAGACGACTAAGGCGATTGGTAAGTTTCTTAAGGCTCGGCGGTGGAATCGGATTCGCGCTTTTTTCTGGTCGAAAAGTATGCGCCGCGGAGTTGAAAGGGCATCGAATGTGCACGAGCACATTCAGCGACCGGCATCATATTGCGGGGCGCTCTGCTCTCTTTTCGTCCTCCTTTTTCCGATTTCCTTCCATTCATCTCGGCGTCGATCCGACTTTGTGCGCCTCGTCTACCTGTGCGCGAAAATGCACACGAACCTGGCTGCTGATCCAAAGAGAGCCGAACTTCCACTTTTACGATTGGAAAAGCCCCCCTCGAGTCTTTTTCGTCATCCTCTCATTCCTGCGCCCGTATATAACCCTCCCCCTTCACCCTCTCCCTTTACCCAGACAACCCGATAAAGAGAGTCTTCTACGCCTTTGCTTTTGCTGTCCGACGAAATCGAAATTTTTCGATACTGCGCTGCGGCCTCAGGGAGTAATTTTTTTTTATCTCCTTTGAGCATGGAGCACACCTTTGCCCAGAAGAAAAATCTTTTGGGTGGACGAAAAGTGAAGAATTCGTATTCGAGACTTTCAAAATGGTTCATTGTTTATTTATTTTACGTCAAAGGATCTGTCTATTTTATCTTATATGTGTGGGTTCTTTTTGTATTCATTTGTAGATATAACGATAGATAATTTCATACATCTGTTGGATAAAAAAATATGTAATTTTTCGATTCAAGTTTTGCAGTGTTTATCTAATCTCAAATCGCTAATCAGAGAAAGTCAATTCTCGCATAACTTCTGAGATTGCGTATGAATGAAGGTAACTTTGTACGCAGAGTTTCAGTCAATAAATTATAACTTTTTCGAGATAACAGGAATTTTCAATTAACAAAAAGTTTTATTGTCGAAACAAATTTTTTACTATGTATTTTTTAATTTTTGTGTGTATTCTGATTATGTAATTAAATCAATCAATAAATCAATAAATAGTATAATATATACCGTCTTTTAGCTACAAGTAGGGCAAACATTTATTGCGCATTCAAAAGTACACAAAAACGTATATGCAAGCGATACGTTGCTTATCGCATATAGAAAAACAAGATAATACGTAGCTTGAAACATTACTATAAGCTTTTATCAATCTGTAAATCGACTAATTCTTTTTTCTCTTTCTTTTTAATTAAAAAAAATGCACACAAAGGCCCAACTTCAATCTCCACTATAAAAAAGAAAAACTGTAGACAAAATATCCGTAAAAATAAACGACCTCATCGCTACCTACTGATCCAGCCAAATTTAGCACGCCGGAAAAATCACCTCGTAAATATAAACAAAAATGCGCCAGGCGGCTGGTAATGGAAAGGGCATCCGAAGGCAACCCGCAAAAGAGAGAGAATAGAGAATCTCGCGCGGCGCGCAAACGAAGGAAGAGAAAGCGCGCGAGCCGCCCGAGAGGGACGGACGGTATATAGTATATAAGATGCATGCAAAAAAAGGCAAGGAAAGGCGGGGGCTACTCACCATAGCCGAGGTCGACGCTGCTGCAGAGCACGAGGCACAGAGTGCAGGCGGCGAGGATGCCGCGGCAGCCTCCGCGCCTCGCCATCTCCCCTCTTCTCTCTCGCTCCCTCTCTCTTTCTCTCTCTCTCGCTCCCTCTCTCTCTCTCTCTCTCTCTCTCACTTCTCTTGCTCCACGCGTACGTATGTCCGCCTCTCGCTCGCGCACGTCCCTTTTTCTCAGCAGCGTCGGCGAGGCCCCGCTACGTCGTCGCCGGGCCCGCTTCCACGTCGCATCCTCCTGGCGCTGCTACAGGCCACTGCTTCGCGCGCATCCCATGCCTCTTTCTTCTCCTCCGGCGTCCTTCTCCGTGGGCACGTTCCTCGGGGCACTTTGACGGCGGCGCGCTCTACGGCGATGGATGACGCGACAGCGGCTCACATGATGCCGCCGACACAGAACGGCGGAGGGCTGCACATATATAACTTATTGTGTCTCGATGGACGAAGTGGCGAGCGCGCGCCAGGCTGCGCCGATGTGCTTGTCTCCGCGCGGCGTGCGTCTTCTCTCGGGCGAACCACTCGCGACTGCACAGCCTCGGCTCGGGAGATACTCGCTGTGGCCGCCGCGCCGATGTACGACTACGCTACTGCCACTCGCTGCGCTGCGGCACGTCGAACCCAAGCTGCCGAGCGGCCCAATGCACCTCCGCAGGTCGACGCGCCCATTTATCCAGCGTCGGTAACTTGACTCTCGCCATGAATTTTGCTATAATTGTGGCTTTGCGCGGCGATTCTTACTTATGATTTTGCGCTGATTTCCACCTGCTTTAGCGACTTGAATTTTTGTTAAGCTTTCGAAATGTTTCGATGTTTGAAATGTACGTGGATTTAATTGTTTAACTGAAATGTAAAGTCTGTTATAACTTTCGATTTATTAGAAATATTTTTTTTTGTTTTTTAGAAAATTTAGAAATAGTATGTTGTATAATTATTATAAATTTTATCATACTTAACAATACTCCTCGTATGCAAAACAATCTTTTCACAGTTATAAAAACATTATTACATTTGATTGGCTACAACTGAATACACTAGGAAACGTTAATATATAATATCTTAATCTTTTTAAAACAAATAATTGCAAATTCTAATAATTGTCTTCATCCATAAAATCTATATATTCTTTGAGATAATCAGTATTATCTTTTGAATATTTAAAAACTTCTGTAAGATCTACTATATTATAAGCACTATTATCGGCCTCATCCATGATAAATTCTCTTGTTTTATTATAAAAGTCTAATAAATCATCAGATGGCTTTTGATGCAAACCTAAATCATATAAATCATTCGTTAAATAATTAATTAAAACGTAAGATTAACGTAGTATATGCTTACTTTCAAGATGATTATCTTTCAAAGTAAATATATGAAGAAAGAAATAAAGTTGATTGAATAAGTCGGACTCCATGTACTAAAGGATAACAAAAAATTGTGTTAATTATCTTTACGTATATCATTATTTTATAAAGAAAAAAGATTTACCATTCTGTGGAGATTACCATCAAAACAATTCTGACACCTTATGAAATTTGAACTTGAATCTAAAGCGACACTTTTACAAACTTTTAAACAAAGTTGGCTATCGCATTTAAATTCTGATCTATAGTATTGAGTAATAAATTTCCTTATGTCTAACTGTAACTTATTTCGAATATAATGTGCATATCTGAATGGTGGTATATCACAGGTCGAATTTGAACACATTGCAAGTGAGGGTTGAAATCCTGTCGGCTGTAAATATGTAATATTAAACCTAAATGTCTTATATAATAAAATAAAAATACTTACACATTCTACCAGAACGGTTTTCACTTGATTTAAAGTTTTACAGTTTTCATTTCGACAATAAAATTCAAACGGAATGCATTCAGCAAAACGATGTTTTTGTGCAGGTAACGGTTGACTATTTTCTTGAGCATTCAATGGTTTTGATTGATGAACACCTAATTAAATTATATTTCAAAATTATTTAAAATAAGTAAATTCGGATTTTTTATGATAAAATTACCTAAGCTCTCTGCAATTAATTGAGAACTTATGCCTTGTATTGGACCACAAATTTTCGAAACCACAGGATATATTTGATTTGACAAATAGTAATCAGCATCAATCTTAAGGGCAGAATTTGCAGCTATCTCAGTAGTGTGATAGGCTCTCTCTCCTGGATTTCTGTCAGTTCCATCCTAAATTACAAAAATAATTATACATTAAAAATTCATAAGTATTACTATTGTTTTGTAGTAGAATAAAATGCTGTTTGGATTATTTGTAATTTCTTTGTACCTTACAAATGACGTATGATATTATGTCGCCTGATTGCCACTTTCGAGCGCTACTTTTATTTAATCTTTGTGCAACGATCGCATGAGACGAATTTTGAATGGAACGATATTCACTCGGATCTTTAGAAAGTTGCTTTACAATTTCTAAGGACGACAGTGATGAAGTACCTTCCTGGAGATTTTTTCTTGCAGTTCTTAAAATTTCAAAAATGTTTTTTATGCGCTGTTCACTTGGTTGTTCGCTCAACACTTGATCCAAAACCAGACTGAAAAATATTATGTTATTTACTCGTTAATTTAATGAATTAGACTTAAGCACAATTAATAAAACAATGTATTTGTTTTAAAAAAAGTGTAACATACTTTCCAGTATTGCAGGCTAAACTGCAGTAGTTACGCTTAATGATTTCTAGTCCTTTAATTTCTTTCGTATACTTCAAATTACCGTCGGCTAATTGGGTTATTGAAATCGCTGCATACTGTTTTTTCATCAACAACAACAGGTATTTAAAAACATAATCGATATCAAGTTCGACATTCTTGTAGTATCTGTTAACAACTTGTTTAATGCTTTTACCTAAAGTAATGGCGTCTTCATAATTCTTCATTTTGGTTTCAATCATGACTGAATCGGTATCGCCGTAAATAACTTTATAACCCAATGACTTAACCATATTTACAGTATTTTGAAAGATTTCACGTCCTTTCATAGAAATAAAACTGGCTAGGCCTTTTGAGTAAAACCTAGTGTAAGGAGCGCCTAAGCATCCAATCAACGAGTTTGCTATCAATTTGAATGCTAATTGTCTTACGTTGCACTGAAATTTTAAGTCATCCGAAAGTGTCGATCGCATTAACTTTTTCACTCGATTTCGAATATCTAATAATTTTTTCATCTCTATAGGCAAAATTCCTGGATGCACATTAACATCCGGTAACTGTAAGTTCTTTAACAAAAAAATTATTGTTTCATTTATGTGAAAATTAATTTACATGTAGACAAACTCGCTAATTATTAAAATATAAACTCACAATCAACTCCTCGTAACCAGCGCCAGGTATGGTTGTAAAGCAAATATTAAACTCCATAATTATGCTGGGATAAAGAGAATTAAAATCCATCACCAGGACTAACGAATCGTAGAAACCTTTTTCAGGTTTTAAGATCATGCCTCCTGAAAAGGCGGCATTTCTGTTAGGATCCTCCTTGCCCTTTCTTTTTTCCGGGATAATGTAATTGTTAGCGTGAAAAGCGTGAACTAGAAGGTACTCGATTCTCTCCGCGATACCATTTGTCAGTGTCCGGGACAATGTGTTGCCGGCTATGCAGGTCTGTTCAACTGCTACTTGTAAAACATTCAGCTCCAACGCTATTTCTAGCATGTAAAGCGCCTTGATTGTTGTGGAACGTATGAGGCTTTCCAATTTTTCAGCAGAATCATAATAGTGCGGACAGTCTTCCGGGTTGATAGTTTTGCACTTGTTTATTTCTTTATGCAAAATCTATAACATTTAAAAGTTTTAAATTATTAATTCAACCTGGTTAATGAATTCATTACTGTTTAACTTACAGTTGAGCAAAGTGACACCAAGTCATTGTTTGTAACTTTCAAATTCAATTCTTTGATAGACATTTGTATATCGCAAAAAGGCCTACCACAAAATACTTGATCTAAATATATTCGATTCTGAAATAAATTATATCATTTATATATTCGATTTATAATATCAAATTTGCAGTATAAAAAAAAATGAAGAAACAACTTTACTTTAAAATAAGGTGGTTGGAAGCATTTTAATTTTCCTATTCTACTCCAATTTTTCATTTTCACTGTTGTAATTTTATGTACCAAAACTTCTAGTTGAAATTTTGAATCATAACTAACGAGTATGTCAGGATTAGAATGTTCAAATATTTCAAGAAATTTTTCAAGTAATTCTAGTTCATCTTTACAACATATAACTTTGTTTTGTTTATGTTTTGAAATTGTTTCTGATGCGTTATTTGGCCAATCGACTTTTTGTGGACGAGTAATAACTGTAAAACATTTTTTTAAATAAAAAATTCCCAGCTTATGAAATTAATGAAAAAAAAAAATTAACTCACGACAGTAGTTTTCATCAAACGATGGTTTTACTGACGATTTATTTAATTGAAACTTGTGATTGAGAAGAATAACAATATTTATTATTTCGTTTTTGTTCAATTGACGATCTACTGATATTTGGACATACAAAGCTGCCAAAACGACCGATGGAAATATCCTCGTTTTATTTTGGTATCTTGTTACTGAAATGTCTTCAAGTTTAAAACAGTTTGCCTTGAAAATATAGAATATTCAATAATTTATAATTTGTAGTAAGATTAGAAATAGAGAGAATTACCTCGATTTCACACCAACTGAATAAATCAGTAGAATATTGCTTTGATTCTTTATTAGAGATGTTTAAGTCTAACCAGCAAGGACCATTCACTTTTTTTTCAATCAGGAATAATTCTAATGGGCTCATTGATGTTTCAAAAACTGCTTGAACAGTAGGACTAGAATAATCAGAATTTATTGCTGGATATAATGCTGAATATCTTAATTCATAGTAAGTGGCAGTTTTAGGAACATCTTTTTTATCAAAAGAGTACATTTTCGTTACCTCCCGGATTTTGAATTCATTAACATTCATTTTTTGCAAGAATTCATTTATTTCATTATAAACTGTCCGAAATGTATTTAATTCAGCATTTTCTAACCCAGTCCTCTGGATCTACCATAAATATAAAAAATAGATATTATAATTGCTACCAATATATGTTATTTACTTGCATTATTACATTTAAAAAAAATCTTTTTTTTTTTATACTTACAAACTTTCTTGGTAATAAGTAAATTCTTCTTGGAATATTTCTGATTGCCACACAACAAGATTTAAAATCGTTTGTATTTTCAATTGGAACTTTACCAAATAAGTAAACCACTCCAGGAGGTTTATATGCTTCATAAGCATCCCACCAGAAAAATCGAAATACTTTATTACCATTGGCATCAATAGTCATTGGCAGATTTGTTTTTAGAAGACTTTTATCTTTTACACTTATATTTGGTGAAAATTTAATTTGTGACATACTTTTTGTCAAAGTACTATTATTTACAAAGCCTACATCTTTTATCAAAGATTTATTGTGCAAACCAGCACACATTGCATCATTTTTATCTTGCACTTCTACTTTGTTTGTTAATGTTTTCATGTTTTGACTTGATTTTGAAGAATGATCAACATCTACGTCAAAATGTTTTGACAAAAATTTGTTGGGATCACAAAAACTTTTTTTTGAATCACTTTTTTCCTTCTCAGTAGATTTAGGAACTACTTTTTGAGATTCTGTTGTAATCAAAGGTTCTTGATTTACTTCAATATCCGTTTCCATTTCACTGAAGTCTATTTCAGAGATCTAATAATAAATTGGAATAATTTTAAAAAAAACGTATCATTAAATAAAAAGTGATTAACATTTTTTGTGTATATACTTACATTGCCAACATATTTTTCTAGGTCTTCATCATTATCATTTTCAATGTGAAGATTACTTATATTTTTACTTTCAACTTTCTTTTCAGAGCTTGTAGATTCTGTTATGCAATTTTCTAAATTCCTATTGGTAAGTGTATCCTTAACACATGACAATTTTTTACTCGAATTGGATCTAATGAACGAAACGAAATTAGAGCTTTATAAAAGTCTATTACTTATAAATATACAATTTTTGCTAATTATTTACTTGTAATAAATATTTGATTAATCAATTATATCTAACTCACATTTCCTTTTCTGAAACTGGTATCTCTTGTACAAGTGCAGTATTATCACTGTCTGAGTCAGATACAAAATCTATTAAATTAATACTGCCACTAAGATTTCTCCTTTTAGCCTTCCTTTTCTTTTTCGATGAATGTTTTTTTCTTTTCTTTGATTGATGTAAATGATCTCCTCCATAATGACAGTCGTTTTCCTGATCTGTTTCTATTTCTACATCAGATCCACAATCTAAAATTATCAAAAACTTTTTTTAAAAAATTATAACACACTTGTATACAAAAAAACTATTGCTAAATAAATTTAAAATTAATGCTGACAAAAAGAAAATATTGAAGCATTGAAACACGAATTCAAATTTTGGTTTTTTAACGAATCTGAACAAATTTTATTGGAACGATAGGTTATATAAACATAAAAAAAACAGCTTACCCTCGCTCATGGTCTCATCGTAATTATTCTCAAAAGTTTAAATGTACAAACAAATCACATAATAAGTAACAATAAAAACGAAACGGTAACAATGATCTTCACGGCAGTATATATTGCCTCACTAATAGTCACTATGCCGTCTGCGCAAGTGCAAATGTTTTGGCGGGACCATGCGGGTAGCAGGGCAGTTCAGGTATCTATAAGACTATAATCTGTATATCTATTTCGTATCTACAGTCGATATATAATATATACTATATGTATAATATGTACTATATATAGGCACTGCCGTGTCGAAGTTAGTTATCGTCGATAACTGACCTTAGTTATCGCCGATATAACTACACAATTACTATAATAAATATATATAATAAGTCGATCGTCCACTATTTGTTTTTGTCGGCTTGACATTTTTTGTTAAAAATTTTTATATTTATAAAACATGAAATTTTATATTCTACTCATTCAGAATTAATACAATATTGACACTTGTGAACTATTGTACGTGTTCATAATCTTTTTAAACATTTACCGTATCGTCGTAAACTTGAACTTCCTCAAACTGCTCAAAGTATAACCTTATCAACTTATCAAATATAATAATAAGTATAGATCCGATACTGCACATACACGTGGGGAGTTGGGGACTACTCGTATGATTGATAGCATGCCGTATAGTATCTTTAAAAAAGATTTTAATAAATGTAAACGTAGACAATTTTTACGTTAAACTATAATGTAAAGATATTTGAGTTATTAATTTGATAAAAAAATTAAAAGTGTGAAATAAAAGATTTTACTATAGAAGTATAGGCTGTGATTTAAAAACATAACCTTACTTGAACACAAAGTCTTGTAAATAAATGTTTTTTGGAAGTGATAATTTTAAACAATTTAAATAAAGAGATAACAGTATGTTTGTGATATTTTTGAGATGCCTTGCATTACCAAAACAAAGTCAAAAGCTTAGCTATAATGCATTTCGTAAACAATCGACTACCTTTGAAAAAGCTAATCATCTGCAGTGGATGTTATCACTTGAAAATAAAAAAGATAAAACTAAATTATTTCAAAAAGCAGCAAGCTTGCTTTTAGATAAGAAACTTAACACTATCAAGGGAATTCAAGAAAATATATCTTCACTTCAGATGAAAAAAAGGCCTCTTCGAAAGAAAAGACTTGTCACTGATGATGATGAAATACCAGCACCTGGTGTAAGAAATTAATCTATCAATATAATTTTTTAATTTACTATTTATATATATTCAATAAAATATTAATTTTCAGTTTTGGAATGTAAAAGCCTTAGCTACTGCTGAAGAATATAATTTGGAAAGTTTGAAAAGTGGTTTGATTAAGCAAAATTTATACATTCCTATGGAAATAAGGACAACTGCCAAACGTATGTAACTCACTAATTATTAAAAAAAATAATTAAAAAGATTTGTTTTTTAAATTAATAAATGAAATTTGAAGCTCTGCCAGATGCCATTCAAGCTGTAGCCAAATATGAAGTTGGTAATGAGCCACGAGAAATTTACTTTTTTCGGGAAGGTACTATAGTGATGTGGAACATTACTGATTTGGAATGTAGTAATTTACTTCAATTTTTGAAGTCTTATGAAGATAATAGCTACTCCTATGATTTAGTTCAAGCAGAAGGAGAAATTATGCTTTATTCTTATGCAGAGGGGTATTATAATAATACAATAAATTAGTTTAGTATTTATTGATTTTATTTATTGAACAATATTTTAAATACATTTTTAGAAAGAAAAGTCACTTAAAAGAAGGTGATATTTTCCTCTCTCCAGAAGCAAGCCTTGATAAATACACATTTTCAAATGCCATATCACAATCTGTGAAGTTAGGCATTTGGGAGGCCTCTCTTGATCATTACGTGGATTCCATAGAATTTATAACAAATGATTTAAAAGTAGGCAGAAAAATTAAAATGTCTCGACAAGAAGTTTTGAGAAAACAAGGCGAGCTTTTCGCTTTAAGGCATTTCATTAATTTGAGTTCAGATCTTTTGGACACCCCCGATTTTTATTGGGAACGCGACGATCTGGAATCATTGTACCAGCAAACTTGCGCTTATTTTAGTATTGCAAAAAGGACAAGAGTAAAAAAAATTTTATTTTTGCAATATAAAATTTTATTTTAAATATTATTTTATTTTTTATTTTATTTTCAGGTAATGAACGAAAAATTGAACCACTGCGTCGAATTAGTAGAGTTACTTTCTTCGCATTTGAGCGATAGACATCACGTTCGTTTAGAATGGATGATCATTGTTTTAATTATGGTAGAAGTCGGTTTTGAAATGCTACATTACGCAGATCGATATTTAAACAAACAGGAAGATGCAACTTCCGAAAATCCACAAGGCGTATTATTTCATTTACAGTGACTGAATTCTTTTGAAGACTGTTATTTTGTTAAAGTATTTTAAGAGCTAAACGATTTTTCTTTTAATGACGTGTTATATAGATTTAGCGAAGTCTATTTTTGCCATATATTTTGTACATACTAGGCTATACAAAAAGCACAAATAATAAACGATACATTACGCGAAAGAAGAAGGTGTTCGTTAATGTCTTCCTTTTTCATTCAATTAAGATCCATTAGAACAGTTAAAATTATATAAGTTCAATAAATATAAATGATCGCAGATAAAAAGAGTGAATAAATATTTTTTTAACGCTTTCTAAACCGCAGAAAGTTTCACTGCAATTTTAACACCAACGAGCGGTGGTCATTTTATCGATTTCACATATAACGTCTCCGTCCAATATTCAAAACTGTACAGCGCAGGTGAAATCGATGCCCAGAAAATTCAGTGTTGTCGCAGTTGCGGTCGGACAATGAAGCTCTCCCTGCTATTATATTTCTCAAAAATCTGCCTTGTATACTCAGCCTCGATAGCGGGCCACGACGACGACTGGCAAGCCGCGAATTCCTCTCGGCCAGTAACCGCCGGCGGCCTGCGCGACACTCTGCTCTACAAAAAAATCATCGAGTCACTGAAAGCGCACGACGAGCTTGCGGGCGCGCCGCGCGCGGCCGTCGACCTCCGCGAAAACGAGCGGCTCGGTCCAGAAGGTAAAATAGCGCATCCGCTAATTGGCTCGATTAACTACGGCCTCGGCGACGGCGAGTCGAATTCCGTGGCGAAAATCGTCGTGCGCCCGGCGGGCATCCTGGTGTACCGTCCGCTGCGGCTGCCGGCGGTTTCGCCGCCCGACGGCGATGGTCGGGATTTCACGACTTGTTATCTGTTGGCTGCCATCGCCATCGCCGCCCTGGTCCTGCTGAACTGCGTCCGGTCGAATTTGATGGTCGACGGCCGCGACTTCGGCGCTAGTCAGAGGATACTTTACGTGTGCTTGGCGGCGGTGCTGTGCGTGAGCTTGACGACTTTGCTAAGCAACATCTATTTCATGAGGTACTATGATCGTTACCCTGAGAGGTCGGCCGATTTGGCCTCTCCTTTGACGTCCAGTAGAGATTGTTTGAGGAGATTGGTCCAGGGCTCTGGAGATGATTTTTGTGTCTTGAGGGATGTGCTTGGTCGAGAAATTATAGTGCGAAAGATGAGCAGGGAAACTGGTCCTTTTCCTTCGGAAAAGTTTGATTTGTGGCGCAGTATTTTCACCGGAGGCGCGTCCAACGATTCCGAGAAGCTCCGCGTGAACCAACTGCGCCTAATGCAGTCGGGCATTCTGAACCGGTGGAATCCTCCGCAAACGATCGTAGGAAATTCAGAGGAAGATCGGGAGGAATCGAGCGGAGAAAGTGAGCCGGAGGAACCGAAGGAAATTCAGAAGTTCGCACACTTTGTTGCTCTAATAGTCATTGTCGTGTATCTCGTGGCGCTCGTCGTATTCCTTGCCGAACGCATCGTGCGCCGCGTAAAGATGCGAGATCGGAGCTTTCAATACGTTGTTTTGGAATGAATTTGATAACTTTTTTTTCTTATTTTATTTAAAAAATGTTTGCCTTGAGAAATATATCTTGTATATCGAATTACTTTGTAATTATCAGAAAATAATTGTTCACTTTATTTTTAAAATATAATAATATGCACCGTGTGCCCTGCGAAATTGGAGCTTTCATTTTTTTTGTGGCTTTAATTGAAAAATGATTACCTTGATAAATTCTACATTTTATGTATCTAAATGATTCACAACAATTATCAATAAAATATCATTGTTCATTCAAGTTATAATTACAGTTAATAGGCTGCATCGTACGCCTATATAGTGAAGATGCAAAAACGGAGCTTTCGATATACTGCGTTTAAAAAATGAATTTACTAATTTTTTTTTGTTACTTTAATTGAAAAATATTTACTTTAAAAAAAATCTATATTTTATTTAATGAATTGTTTTACAATGATCAATAAATAATCGTTCGTTTAATTTATAAAAGCGAGTAGACCTCGGCGATACGTGAACATCCTTTATCTAATCTATCGTAGTGTATCAAGAAAGTGTAATTCCAATTAATTTTAAGTACATATACTCGCTCGCATGATATATATATGCGTATTTAATGAATGCGCGAAATTTAGGTTTGCAATGTGCACGAATAGTGATTGTTTGGCTTTTGATAAACTTCGTGTTTGCAAGTAAGATTGATATCAAACGTTCCTCGAAGGCGATGCCTTTATGCACACTGGGATTCGAGTGTTAATGTGCGAATCGAAAGAAAGTAAGGTGAAGTCGTTCGAGCGTAAACGTCATAATAAGCGCCAATGTGCAGAAGGAACTGCCTCGAATGTTTTGGAAAACATATTACTGTAATTGCGCGTGCAATTAAGGCTTGAAAATTGACAATTTTTTTGAAAAATTCAAAACGAAGGTTGGATTTTAATTTGCACGAAACGGTCTTTATGACTCATTAAGAAAAAATACTGATTAATATATTATATATATGCATATTTAATTAGTTTGATTCCTTATCAGTGGATGATTGTTGCACTTTTATGTAATTTGCAAGGATCTCTTTGTTTGTTATAAATAAACATAAAAATTTCAATTTTGACTATATATTGTCTTCTTCTATTTTTTGTAACTGCCAGAATCAAATATTTCTAATTATTTCTTGTATATAGAAGATTTTTAATTTATTAATCATTTAATTTCTCTTCTTCTTTTTTAACTGCGATCGAACAATTTATACTTCTTATATGTCAATGATTTTTAGTCTATTGAGTTTTTGATAAATTCTGTTTGTCGAATAATTTTCTGATTCTATATGTAATAAATTTTTTTTATTTTTAAATTACTGTTATTATTACTCATTTCGTACATTGTTATTCTTATATTTAATGAGCATACTAATTAATTGCTTCGAATTCTGCGTTGCTGACGCGCGTCTGAAAAAGAAAATCGTAAACAAAATAATTTAAAGTAAACTGCATTTTATCGGTCTCTTTCTGAATGGAAATATATAAATTGCGCTAATCTCTTTCTAGTTTAAAAAAACATTAAGCGCCAAGAGCTCCAAGCCCCGATGACCTGAAACATTAGAAATTCTTAAACGTAGGCACCACACATAAAACGCGGCCTGACGTCGGCACCTTCGGCAGCTACGTATACGGATATTCTAACAGTAAGTACTTATTACAGTACGATATAATGAAAGTCAACTTGAACCAGACTATAGGGCACCGCGCAGTCAAGCCTCGGACTCCACATCCACAGTCCCGCTGTCCCGGGCCTCGAATGCCTCGATAGACTCCGGGGATAGTGACGGTCACCAAACGGCCGGGCTAATTAAACTCATTGTGTTCGCTCTCGACTCTTCCTCTCTCTCTCTCTCTCTCTCTCTCTCTCTCTCTCTCTCTCTCTCTCTCTCTCTCGCTCTACCGAGGCCATATTGATTTTCGGAAAAGCGCGTTTACGCACACGCGCCGCGGACTCCGGAGAGTGTCATCGCCAGTGAACTCCCGACGCCGCGTGAAATCGTCGAGGCGAGCGAAGGGCCCCCACCGAAAGGCCCTCCTCGCCGCCCCGTCAGTGTTAAAAAGTCCTCCGTAAAAGGCGTTCCGCATTCGCGGCGAGTCCGAGAGAGCACAACGCGTTGCTGTGTCTGTGCGACGCACGCGCGACTCTTCTCTCTCCCTCCTCGGCGCGCGGCGACGAGTCGACGACAAGGACGACAATCGCCACACCAGTGCACCGCACACGCCGGAGCCTTTCTACAATAGCCCCGCCCCGTTGTTCTGTGCTGTGACTTTGCGCTGTTCCGTGCTCCGATGCGCTGTAC